>CAKLIZ010004616.1:0-13219 GCA_922035795.1 Oreochromis mossambicus | reverse complement strand
TAACACATTTTGAACTCTTAAAGAAATATAACAAAAGGAAAGACACCCAGCTGAACTAAAATGATCCATGTAGCAAACAAAAACTGTTGTGAGCCGCCACCCTTATATCGCCTTTGAGCTTTTGGAGCATTGACCTGACTTTTAAAAAGTAATTGGAAAAAAAGCACTATGCCGCTAAAAAAAATGGATATTTGCAAAATTCTGCCTAAATATCTATTTTACCTGGTTAATGTGTGTGGCGGGGCGTGGTCTGCAGTGTCGCTGAACCCGCAATCGCGCCTCGCCGCCTTAAAGTCTGTGCTCTCTCTGCTGTTGTGTTGTCGGGCTGTGAGCTGAAAAGCTACAGCCGGCTGTATGCGTACAGCAACCGTGTGTGAAAAGTGGTCAGTAAAGAGATGCTGAAAAGCATGTTCATGGAAACATCGTCGAGTCCGCCATGATATGTTTACAATGAGACTTCTGGTCCCAAACCTCGGCGCACAGCGTCTGCAAATCGGGGCTTTCATCTTTACGCAGGACTGTAAGCTGTCATCTGTGAGGTGGGAGCGGTGTTTGTTTTTAACATAGTTCATGGTGGAGAATAGCTGCCGACATAATGTGGATCCGAAGATCCATAATTGGCCGACCTGGGGTTGAAAGTCTCGATAAATGCATGGCGTTTCGGCGGGTACACCGGCTTCCGCGAGTGTGACGCTTATTTTGAGCGATGAAAAAAATAATAAGATATAATTTTATTTTTATATTTCAAAATCACAACAATCTTCCAATATAGAACTACAAGTTTTTTAAAAAAAAAGAACTAAACACAAATAAAATGCAATTCAGTTAAATACTTCTAATTTATTTTCCCAAACAACGCGGAGCCACACTATAAGGACTAAAGAGCCGCGGGTTGCCGACCCCTGGGCTAGGCAGAGCCTGTACCACCTACGACAACTGAGGAAGTTCAGGGTCTCTCCAAAGATCCTAAGGATTTTATATACAGTGGCACAAACGACAATCACTGTAGCAACAACAACAACAACCACCACAACAATGGTGGCACCAACAACAACAAAAGCTGCTCCAACTACAACTACAGCTGGCCCAACCACAACAACTGCGGCACCAACAATGACAACAGCTGCCTTATCGACCGTGACAACAGTGGCACCAACCACAACCAGCGCTTCACCAACCACAACAACAGCTGCCGCATCCACAACTGCTGCCCCACCAACCACAACAACAGTGGCATCAACAACGCCAACAGGTGCCCTACCAACAACTATACAGCTGGCCCACCCACAACAACTGCAGCACCAACAACGACAAAACTTGCTCTCACCACAACAACAGCAGCCTTAACCACAACAACTGCTCCACCACCAACAACATCAACTGCCCCAACCACAACCACTGGGGCACAGACCACAACCACTTTGGCACCAACCACAAACACTGTGGCACCAACCACAACAATGGTAGCACCAGCCATGACTACAGTGGCACCAACCACAACAACTACTCCATCAACGACAAAAACAGCTACCCCAACTACAACTGCTGCCCCACCAGCCACAACAACAGTGGCACCAACCACAACCGCTGCCCCACTGACCACAACAAAAGCTGCCCCAATCACAATGGCTGCCCCACCAACCACAAAAACAGTGGCACCAACAACAGCGGCCTTAACCACAACCACTGCTCCACCAACAACAACATCAACTGCCCCAACCACAACTGCTGCATCACCAACCACAACCATTGTGACACTAACCACAACCACTGTGGCACAAACCACAACAACAGTGGCAAGTACCACAACCACTGTAGCAACAACCACAACAACTGCGGCACTAACAACAACAACAGTGGCTCCCACCACAACAACAGTGGCCTTAGCCACAACCACTGCTTCACCAACAACAACATCAAATGCCTCAACCACAACCAATGCTGCACAAACCACAACCACTGCTGCTCCAACCACAACCACTGTGGCACCAACCAAAACCACTGCTTCTCCAACCACAACAAATGCTGCTCCAGCCACAACAACAGCTGCTCTAACAACGACAACAGCTGTTCAAACATCAACAACAGCTCCCCAATCCACAACAACAGCTCATTCAATTACCACAACAGCTGTTCTAACAACAACAACAGCGCCACCAACCATAACATCAGATGCATCAATTATGAAAACTTCAGCTCCCATTACAACAACACCTACAACACTATCAGCTACCACAACAACAGTTGGTCCAGCTACTATCACTGCTTCCCCAACCACAACTGGTGAATCACTATCCTCAACAATTTCATCAACTAAAACTACCACTGGTTCTTCAATCAAAACCACTAGTTCTACGCTAGCGACCACAACAACAGCTGTAGCACAGACTGCAAGACCTGCTTCAGCAGCATCATCAACAACAACAACAGCTACTCCAAACCCAAGCCCTGTGTCAACAACCACAACAACAGCTCCAACAAAGACCACTTCTGCAATAACCACTGTAATGTCTTCAACAACTAAATCTTCCACAACATCAACAAGTAACGCATCTTCTCTCAGAATGAATTTAATCCCTCTTTTACTTGGACTCTTTGTCTTTACCATCTATTATTAAACAGGAAAATCACAGATGGAAACCCCATAAACACCACTAAAACTGTGAAAGGATGTATTTTAATGTCAATATTTACTTCTTCTGTTCTTGTTTAGTTGGGATTTAACTTTTATGAATTTCAAAAGTAAGAAAATGGGTAAACCTTAATGGATAACTATTTAACACACAATTTCCCTTTTCCAAGTGACCTATAAAGTATAATATCTATTTAATGTATTCCTACAAATATATGTATCTATTTATTAAACTCAACATGCAAATGTCTTGAATAAATGTAATAGTGTGCAATAATATGAACAGAAATATAGATTCATATAACCATAATTAGTTATTTGGAGATTTTTGTTATGCATGTGTATTGTCAGTTTTATATTACAACAGTGATTCATTGAAATTATGATAGGACCTTTTTTTTTTTTTTTTTTTTGCTTTGGAACTATCCCATTGATGACATATATGGTGACACATGACCCCACTTTTATTATTTATAAAATTACAGAGCATATTAAGTGTATGTTATTTAAAATGAAATACTCTGGTTCCCTCAGAATGTAGACTTTTACTCTCTTCACCCTAATAAAACTATTAATGCAATCAATTGTTTTTCTACATGAATTATTGTGCATATATTTAAAAGTTTCTTCAGTGAGATGTTATATTTTATAATACGCAACAGTGTTTCTTTATTAAGAAATGTAATATAAATTTGAATAATTGAAAAGGAAGAAGGATGTGTTGAAGTATTTGTTCTGTTTAAATTAATATAATCTCAGTTTCTAGTAATAAGGTTTCAATAATAATGCAGTCCTCTGATTTTTAGTGATTCTAAACAGTCCTAACTACTTTATTCTTTTTTATGTCTAAAGGGCTTTGAGTGGTTGACAAGTGTAGCCTAACGGAACTGAGTTTCCAGTTTTGTTTTTTTTTTTTTCTTTTTTGCCTAATTAGTTTTTTTTTAATGATTCATTATAGTTTATTTGCCCTGTTTTCCCATTCTTTACTGGCTCAACTGTATGTATATCAAGTTTTTTTGCTATCCCATTACCTTATTGGCTTAAACCAGGGGTGCCCAATCCTAGTCCTCAAGAGCTACTGTCCTGCAGCTTTTAGATGCATCCCTACTCCAACACAGCTGAATCAAATGGTTTGATGACCTCTTCAGCATGCCATCAAGTTTGGCAAAGGCCTGATAACAAGACATTCATTTGATTCAGGTGTGTTGGAACAAGGATGAATCTAAAAGCTGCAGGAAAGTAGCTCTCGAGGACTAGGATTGGGCACCCCTGGCTTAAACCATACACACTTGCATATGATTGGTTAGGAGAAGTAGATCCCTCCTCCTCATGCTGACTGAGGGAGATTCTGCATGTCAGGCAGATGAGGCTACAGTGCATCAGGTGAAATGCTAGAGCATCCTGATGAGTGAGGGAACTGCTTTCTGCAGTAGAGAGGTATTCCCATACACCTTGTGTCTCAAATTTGATTGATGACCCTAGCCTTGACCTTTTGACCCCACCGGAAGTACTCCGGAAGTGTGTAATATGATCCATAAGCGTGACACCTGTTGTGAAAAAAAAAAATTTTGCCCTTAGAGGGAGGGGGGTCTGTGGAGGGAGGAGAATAAAAACAGAGAGGGCGGCGCACACATTTCTATGCGCAGACAACATGGAACCTTTCATTCTGCAGCCCTGCGTTCCTCTGTCTTGGACGGGGAAGAGATCTGCTCTCCCGAGGCCGTAAGCATGGGAGGCAGCAGCGGCGAGTGGTCCTCATCGATTATCAGCGACACCCCCGTCACCGTCTACAGTAACAGATCAGAAGCAACCGATGCGCTGCGGAAAGAAGAGAGAAATAAGAGCGTCTTCATGTTCCGCAGCCAGATACCGGCTCCGAGCTTGCTGGGAGAATGGCCTCTACCTTTTGAGGGGTGTGGAAAGTGGGGCTACGTCTTCAAATACGACATATTTATGATTGATGGCCTCAACCTAGACCTTTTGACCCTACCAGAAATACTCCGGAAGTGTCCAGTCGTTTTCAGACGTGTGTAATATGTTCCATTAGCATGAGGGGAGGGGTATGGTTCCTGAGGGTGACGCACCAGATTTCTGTTGAGTCAGTGCTGTATAGAGAGACAGAGCGGCTGTTAGTTTTCCACAGACAAACTCATAGTTTGAATTCTGTTTCAGTATTATGACAATTTTCTCAGTAAAAAAGTATTTCTTTTTTCAATAGCGGATGTAATTTTACTTTCTTATATTACAGACGCAATAAAATAAAAAACCTTTAAGATTATCCGACTAGTAACGGATTACATATATATATATATATATATACATATCTACACATATATAGTGCCAGGTGGAGGTAAGCTACACCTGCGCTTGTAATGGAAAAAAAGAGTAACTTCCTATTGCCTGTAGAGAACCATTTCTTTCAATAGTATTTTATTTTCTTATAATACAGACGCAATAAAAAAACTTTAAGATTATCAGCCTAGCAACAAATTGCATTTTTATAGAGTGGGGTGGAGGCAGGCTACACCATCGCTTGTAATAAAAAGAACTTTCTATCTGCTTGTAACCTACAGGCCGCCCACCTTGTACGTGTAAAAATTAAATAAATAAATATCCCTTAGTGAAAAGAGCACCGCCCATATATTCAGAACTCGGTCTTACTTAAAAAATTAAAACACCCTCGGATGGTCTTGTTTTACACACACACACATACACACACACATCGCGGGTCAAGAAGGAGTCAACAAACCGCTCTAGTTATTATCAGTATTTCTTAATGCTTATAACCTAAACACCCCGATGAGGTATTTTGGTTTTGTGCAGCCACTCCTTATCAGACCAAAAGTAAAGAGTTTTTCTTCATTATTTTGAGCTACTTTTACAACAGGTTCTCTCAATAGACAGAAACCCTAAAAAACCCTAAAAACCCTACGCACATCAAGGAGTCAGACGATTGCTGGTTCATCCCGGTAAATTACCTCCGAGAGATCGGGATGCTTCCTCCGTCTCGTACCATAAACGTATGAGAAAAAAAACCCAGAGAATTTATTATTTTGGTAAGAGAGAAGGAGAGAGAGAGAGCGAGAGAGAGAGAGCGAATCGATCAAACTTTTCTACAACACGTTATACCACTCCGGGCCAGGGGGGCGATATAACACGGACCGGCTGGATGACTACGCCGGATGGAAGCATAACCGGAAGCGTGGCAGCGAGTTTCCCTTTGACCTTCATCCTGCTCCATGATCAGCTGTTAAAACTTTCCTCAATATTGCTGTAATGTAACAACAAAGTTAGTTTTTTAAGATCAGACAGGTCCCAAAACATTCCTTACACGCAGTCACTGAATTAGCATCTGTGGCACAAATAAGCTTCGGGGACTGACTTGTTTTTTAGAACCGACCTTTGACACTTGGATGTTGGCTTAATTTTTTACACAAAGAGAAATTTGACCCTAATAATAAAAAACACAATACTGTGGTGAATACTTACCTCAACCTCAACTTTGATGGGTTTTTTCACAGCTATTTATGTAGAAAAAAAGTAAAACACGTTACAAGGACACAATGCACATTGCAGAGTACATGAATGGGAATTCCTCCTCTCTATACTTACACTCCTCCCTAACAAATGCCAAGTCATCATCTCCATATTGTGTGTCCCACTTTTCGAGTTTCATTGAAGTGTGCCCAAGTGCACAAGATGTAAAACGCTGTATTAGTTTTTTAAGCCCCCGTCCCCGGTCTAACAAAATGCCATTCATTTAAGAGACTAATAATTTTTTGATTTTAAATTGTGCTAACTTCAACGCAGTAACATAAAAATTAAAACATAGCAGAACTCATTTTTGTTGGACACAAGAACAACTCAAGCATATTTTTCGGGAGCCGGAACTAGGGCTTACAAGTTTGCCGTGCCCCTGGGGACCAGTGCGAGTTTGTGCGGCGTGGACGGTCCAGACACTCCCACGGCGCAGACTTTGCTATCCGCACAGAGCGTTTCTGGTGTGTCTCATGCAAAAGAGACAATACAGCGTGTTTCTCTGCTCCCGGTAAGCCTGCCCTTTATAAATATCTCTTTGATTATTCAAACAGTGTTTAAATTGTGACTCGTTTGTTATCCAAAAACATTTTATCTATGTAACTGATTTAAAATATACATAGATATACTTCAAGTTTTTAGCTCAAACAGACTCTTGAGCAAAATCCGTAATGGCATAACCAGTGTGCAGCCTAATGCACATCTTCGAACTGTATGTTAATCAGTACATGAAGCGTACCTCTGAAAAGAGTCCATCATTAACTTAAAACACAAAAAAACCCAGTTACAGCTGGTAAGATTTATGGTATAAACCAGACTTTCACAGTCTGCATCTTTACAGGGTTTTTTTTTTCTGCTTTTGTTCACTCCTAGTGTGATTAACAAACAACAGTCACAAACACAGAGCCCACTATTAGCTGCTTCTCCCCCTAAACAGTCAGTTGACTGAGAGAAATGCACTCCATTATTGTGAACGCTGAAGGAGATGTGCTCCATAGTCAAACTTATATTTCCTTAGCTTACATCCTATGTTCTGTTTAATCCCTTTGATGAAAAAGTGATATTTGCATGATTGATGTAGACATTAATGTGTCTACAGTTTATTGTGCGGCTAACTTTGCTGCTTGATCTGCAAAGTTATTGCCTTTAGTTATTTCTGATTCATCTTTCTGATGTGCAGCACATTTATATAATGCTAACTGTTTTGGCAATGTTATTATTTCTAATAGTGTCTTCAGAAGATTTCCATGTTGTTCTCTGAGCGCAATGTGAGGATGTTAGCGGTTTCGCTTCTATGAATCTGTCTGCTGTGGTTACTGCATAGCCGACGGCTACGTTTAGACGCTGAGCCGTCTACAAAAACGTCAGTGAAACCAGTTTGTGGTGTGCTGTGAATGTTACCACGTGGCTTTGTCTCCTCATCTAATTTTTGCATACAGCAGTGTGAATGACCTCCTTCGGGTGAGGCCAGAAGTGTGCTCGGGTTCAACTGGCAACATTTCTCGATTCTAATGTGTGATTGCGACAATAAGATTCCAACATATGAGAGCTGTCTCGCATGTGTCAGGTAAGACAAATTGGCTTAGATTCAAATTGAAGTCACTACATGGGGTACTCTGATGATCAAAGTGTGCCCTAAAACAATGTCAGCTGACTTTTTTACTGCCTCTGCTGCGGCTGCACAGGCCTGCACATGCAGGCAGGCCTGACGCAACAGAGTCTAATTTGCAACAGAGTAAAATGCAAGCGGGCATTTATTTTTTCTCCAAATGCCTGTATAAAACTGCTTTAATGTAACCTGCTCCTCCATCTACACGTAAGTAAAAAGGCTATTTTCAAGTTACTGAATGCTTCTTCTGCTCTTTTTTTTTTTTTTTTTTGTAGATGCAACACTACATTTTTAGTTAAGGCATTTTAGGCAATTTCTATTTTTTCAAAGAATTCATACATCTCACACATCTTACATATTTCAAACTTTTAAGTTAGGATTAAAAACTTTGCATTGCTTACAGCTCATAGCTCACAGCACTAAAACTAGGCACTAGTAAATCATATGCCTAATCATTATGTGTCACTGTGATCCACAAGTATGATGACAAATTTGGTTTTCAAACCAACAAAACAAACAAACAAAAACAAAAAACAAATTGCTGATGCCATGAACGCTTTACACACATGAGTCAGAACACAAAAAGAAAAAGCTGCTGCCAGAAACAAAGCAGATGTGTGAGGAAAAAACTGAGCTCACAGACAGCTGCATGTGTGAGCTTTTAATATCATGCAGCTTCTGCTCTAAAAAATAAAAAAATGTGTACCTTGCTCATTAGCTTGGTAGTGTCCACATATTTAATTCAGCTTCTCAAACCTGTAGCTTTAGCTGTTGTATACAGGGTTTAGCTTATTAGTTGTTAGTATAGGTTCGCTCTATAGCTCAGCAATGTCTCATGTAGGATGACAGGTTTTCAAGCAGGTCAAGTGTCTCTATGCACCCGATTAGTTTAGGTATTTTCCTTATTTTCGTCATCTCATATATCATTGCACTGAGTTTGAGCAAACCTTAAGCTTGATTCAGACTACTTCTAACAATTATCCACCTCACATCATAACTGACTAAGGTGCCTCTTATTATTAATATTATGTCATTATTAATGTTATTATCTTTTTTTTTATATAACAGCAATAGTATATTACAATATTTTATTAGTGTATTCCACTATACTACTAATACACAATAGTTTGTTATTTATATTTTATTATGTATCCATCAAGGGCTGCGGGTGATCTGCAGTTTCACCCTTTCCCAAGCTGGAGACATTTTCCTTTTCCTTGGCTGAACAATGACACAGCCTTAATATACCTTGTGCATCTCTCTATTTTATTTATATATTTTCGTGTGAATTATCTGCTTTCATTCATTCTATTCATTCTGGGCATGGTCGTCATCCAAACTATGTTTCATTGTTAATACCAATTGACAGGTTGTTATCCTTCCTATTATTAGTTTGAATACAGTAAAGATAAGCTCTAATTTAATTTAACCTTTTGTTTATTCCACTTTATTCCTCTTGTATTTATTTGTATTCAGTTGGGTCTGTATCCAGCCCTTTTTAAACTTTGATCTCTAATCTTTTACTTGATGAGGGATTATTATGTTCTTCCTAGTCTGAACTGCTTCTTTGTTTCTTACAGTCACGTACAAAATGTCCCTCTTCTCCACACCTCCAGCATGCAGTGCTAAAGCCACTTTTTGGTGTGTGTGTAGGCCTGCCTCTACCTCTTGCTGTTCTATTATGCATTCCTCTGTCTTTCTTTTGGATTATTCCTGCTCTGGTTTGTTGTTTTTCAAAACATTTCTCATCAGGTGGTAATTTTGCTTGTTTATTCTCCATTCCCAAAGATTTTTTGCTGGGCCGTCACTGGCACTCTTGACTTCAGAGTGGTTTACTGATACAGCCTTCTACTTCACTTCTAAAAAAAATGAAGCGGTATCAGTTTTACGAGATGAATCTCAACCGTTCTCCTTTGTCACCAGTACGTGAGCCTCAAGCAAAGAAAACAATAAAAAACAAACAATGGAAGTACTTCAGCAGCGTATTTGTGCTGTAAAATCAACTTACTTCCAAAGACATACACACATATACATACACACAGGTAGACATTTGCACGCTAATTTGTCACGAAGTATTTCACGGCCACTTCTAAAACCACTCTAAACACAGTTCCTTTTTGGCGAACTTAAACCTATTTTTTTACGAGGTATTTGACGGCTACCTCTAGAACCAATCTAAACACAGTTCCTTTCGGCGAACTCAACCTATCTTATGCGTATCACGAAGTAATTCCGGCTACAGCAAACCTATAATGCGCACTTCACAAAGTAATTCCGGCTACAGCAAACCTATTTTGCGCATACTTCTAAACCCTTCCGGCGGTTTAAGACCAAACAGTGTTTTCTCACCCTCAGTCGTCTTTTGCTGGTTGTTCAGGCCGTCTGGCTGGATCCCAGCATCGTGGACCAAATCTGTATGTTCTTACAGAAAGAGGAAGCTGTTAGTTGGCAAAGAAGTTCATCACAAAAGTTATTAGGTGAAAAGTCACATAGACTTGTGGTTTGCTTAGTGATACATAAAAAGAGCACATTTCATGTAGCTGATCACATTATGTACAATTTTCTTTTAACAGTCTAGTTTGCCATTTTCTATTTCAGGCTGGCTTTCCATCCTTAATAGCCAGTGACTGAACCTTGCTCATATAAGCATGGATGCTCTGTTATCAGGGCCACAGCTGCATTATCAAATTCTGCAATATATCAGATTTCAGTTTGGTACTTGGATGCAGGGCAGTTCCATTGTTAAGCAAGGCTTGGTTTCCTTGTTCTAACAGCACCTCATAATTAAACTCAGGTATTTGGAATTTTAGGGGATGCAATGGAAACCAGGGGTTCCATTACCCTAGTTTGAATTTTTATTAATTAATTGATTGATTGGAAATTAAAAAATAATATAATAAAGACAACGCACTAGTTCTTATGAATTCTTTATTAGGTTTTTTTGGATGTAGGATTAAAATGACAACTTGTCAAGCGTCAAGGTCCATCCTACCTGTGTCAGAAAAGAGTCAAAGTTAGAGCTGCTTACATTTGATCATTTTTCGGTAACCTAAAGATATGTGAAAAGAGAATTTGTAAAAGTAGTCAGCTGTCCCGGTTGCTTCTTGCAGGATGTGGAAGCAGCTTAATCACCTGCTTAAGAGCTCCTGGAGCAGACCAGTGTGCCGGGTTAGGGGAGTATGGTTAGATAGTAATGGTTGAAGCATATGTTACTGATTTGTTTATAGCACGTTTTGGAAATATGTATATGTTTGTTATGTGCTCTAATGTAATTGTATGTTAATGTTTTCATTTTGATTAGTTAACCCCCATACTCGGGCTAGTCCGGATGCTCACCCGAGTAGGTAGAGTATAAAAGGAAGCCATTTTGTTTGTAGTGTTTGTGCTGTTAATACGTGCCTTCTTTAATAAAGTGCCAGTCTCGCGTCATATTATTGGAAGGAACCTATGACCGCTGGCCAAAAACTGACAGGGGGGTCAAGGTTGTGATCTCAGTGAAGAGGTACGCAGAGACAGCATGAGTATTAGAGGGCGTGGCCTGAAGAAACGAGACTGGGTATATTACTTCAGATAATAAAAATACAATGCAAGAACATAACTTTAAAAATGGTGTTTTGGGGGGATGTGAAATAAATAAAAAGCTTGCAGCCTCAAAACAGAAGCTGTATCCAAACAGCCTTTAATAAATCCCAAACTTTACTTGAATACATACGTAACAAGCGTTAAGAATTACAACGTCTTCAGCATCTACAGTGAGGCCGCACCAAAAAAAAAGTAGAAAAACTGATTTCATTACGCTAGTTGAGCAATGAAAAATCGTGCGACCACTCAACTAATCTTAAAGGCTCATAAAAGAAACAAGTTTATGACAAAGTTAAATGTGTCGAGTCTGTCAAAACTAAAAACAAAACTACGATAAAATAAAAAAGGAAACACAAATTGTCCTTGCTTTTTCCAAAAACTGTGAAAATGGTTGTCAAGAGCCCCATACCCTTTGTCGTAATGATAACAAGTGAAAACTAAGAATTTATAAAATAAGAGTTCATCTGTACAAAACAGGCAAGCAATGTTCCCTCTAATTTTTAATGTGTCTGAGCGAACACACAAACTCCCTGAGCGATCCCTTGGACCACTGTGAGCGACATCAGACGTGTGCACTGTGGTCACGCCAGCATCTAATCCATCCAAATTACATGGTTTATTAAAATAATCAAATTACAGTATTAACATTTATGTTAGACTACTTTTAATTAAATGCTTTAGCCCAGTTACAATTAAAATGTAAAGAAATCTAGTCATTGCCCTGTGCAGTATGTTAACACTATCATACTCATTATACAAGTCAGAGCTTTATATATATGTTTATCTATCTACACAGTAAAATTCACTGAGTAAATTTTACTCAAACTGAATAAAATTTTACTCTAAGAAAGACAGTATTTGGTCCCAGTCTAAATGGAGTAAAATCTACTCTTATGGCAGAGTCATACTTTCAGAGTTAAATATATTCTATTTAGTGCAAATATTTTACTCTACATGATGATAATTTACTCAGTTTAGTATAAAATAAAATAAAAAACTCCACCTTAATTTTATTCTAAATAGAACAGAATTTTACTCTGAATAGAATTATAAATAGAAGAAAAATTAACTTTATTTCACTCACTATGTAACTGTATTACAATCATTCACTGCAAGGCTTTAAAGGTACAATAAATAAACCAGAAAAATATATTTTTGTTTTAACAGCCACCTTTATTGTTCAGAGGAAACAGTATGGTACAATATAAAAACTGGAATCACCACGACTGTATGACACCTGTAAATCAAATGCTTTACAACAGAAAAGCTCTTTGGCATAAATTACATGAGGTCCGTCTCTTTTACACAGAACTTGAAAATCATTGAAATGCTCATTGAGACATGCTGTTTGCAATGCAAAAGTAATCAACAATAACCTCTCATCCTTCACAACAACATGGTAGAACTTGTGAAAAACTGGCATTTCACAACGGACTTTTATACAAACAACTAAATCTGCACGATAAATATTTCCATGGTGTTTTGCCCATCCAACATTTAACACCTTGGTGTTGATTGGTAGCTGAAGAGTCTCTCCCATCTCACAGCCCCAGTCCAATGCATTTCAAGAAAGCATTTTACCTGGTCCAGTGGTCAGTCTCTTGGGGTCAAATGTCTGCCAACTGAAAGCAATAGGACTTTGATGTTTTGTTGCCAACGTTTTAATTACATTTTTGAAACTTTTCAATTGTTTTTTCAAAGAAGCTGTGGTTTGCTTCATTGCGTATGCACCAGCTATGCAAAAGTGGTCCTGTTTTAAGTATACATGTAGGATAATGCATCATGAAATGATGCTTTGGTAGCAGCTTCTTGTGTGGAAATAAACCTTTGAATAACCTGTGGTGTTTGGCGATCAGGTG
>CAKLIZ010004615.1:0-13222 GCA_922035795.1 Oreochromis mossambicus | reverse complement strand
AGCTGCTTTCTACAAAGTCTCATCAACAACATCTTTAGAAACTAACAACAACCAGGTGTTACGTCCCCACGATGAAGGTCTAGGGGTGTGAGTGTGGGACTGGTAACAAATGGGTCCAGAACAGAATGAAAAGAGAACAGACAGAGGTGCTTAGTAAATAAAATAGTTTTTATTATAGATAATCTTAACATAAAGAGCTGGCAATGCCATTTTTCCAATAACACTAGAAAAAGAAAAAGGTTGCAACAACAAAGAACTCAACAACCTAACAAAAAAACTGCTCCACAACTCCACACCACAGGCAGGACAATCACACAACAGGACGTCTTTCAACACCTTCTACACACAATGTGGGAACACCAGTGAAACACATCTTCTTCTTCTTTCATGTTTAATGGCATTTTGCATCCAAAGATGTTGCATTAATGCCATTTCCTGGCTTTTAATCTTACTTCACCCCTGAGTCCTCAGATCATCTTGATAAGACCAGTATTCCTCAACCCCCCCCCCTTCCCTTTCACCATGACTTAACTTATCAACCACTTGTTCAAACGTAAGTTCCCTTCCACCACTCATTTCACCCCTCATCACCCTCCTGTGACTTGCATACTTACTACAACAAAGGAGCACATGCTCAACCGTCTCCATACCATTGCACCCATCACACAACCCAGTCGGATGTTTCCCTATCTTAAAAAGAGTACCATTTAAAAAGAAGTGGCCTGTTCATATTCTACTGATAATAACCTCCTCCTGTCTCTTTAATCCGCTGCTCCTCTTAACTTCTATTGTGTTTTGCACCCTATATAAATGTCTCCCTTTTGTGTCATTATCCCATGCAATTTTCCATAAATTCTTACTTTCTGTCCAAACTATACGTTTCCCTTCAGATTTTGACAGTGGTATCTGTACATCTATACCTACTTTTTAACAGCTCTTTGGCCAACCTATCTGCTCTTTCATTACTCAGAATACCCACATGAGCCGGAGTCTACATTATTACTACATGTTTGTTTTGGTCAGACAATCTATGATGAGCAAAAAGAACGTCATACAAAATCTGCTGATGGGTATTTGTGTTTCCTTGTTCAATAGTTAATAATGCTGATAATGAATCACTACATATTAGTACTTTTGAAATTCGTCTGTCTTCAACCCGCTCTAGAGCCAACAGTATGGCATATAACTCAAAATACTTGGAAGACTAACCCTCCCACATCCAGCTCATCCCCAGCTTATATGACCTCAGAGAGGTGATCGCTGACTGAGACCAGGTGGTAAATGAACAGCAGCTGTGTTCTGGGGAGAGGGAAGCCTGAGAGAGAGACAGAGGGGTGGAGCAAAAGAGGAGGAGGCGGAGAGAGAACACCACACCCACACAAAAGTAGTTTCCTGCTAGGTCCGTAACACCAGGAAGCAGCTTCACCTCTGATCACAAACACACTCAACTCTACTCACTCACCTGGAGGAACAACTCTCAGTGTGATGATGCTGATGGGGTCATTAACTAGATTAGCTCTCTTCCTCATGTTTGTTCCTCTCATGAAGACCTGACACTCGTATGTCCCAATATCATTAATCATCACATCCTTCAGAATCAAAGACACGTCTCCATCCTTCATCTGTCTGTCCTGCAGATCCACCCGGTTCTTAAATGATGGATGCTGGTTTTCTGGATCAAACAGCTCATCCCGATACAAAAGCACATATTCATCTCGCAGGTCAGCTCTGGTCCACTCTACAATTGAAATGCTGCTGCTGCTGTTTGGAGCTCGACATGGCAGAGTGGCGTTCTGTCCAGACTCAGCTGTGATGATTTTCTGGCCTGAAAGAGAAAACAACACAGAGCAAAGAGGTTAAAGGTCAAAGTACAACTGTTCAGTTTGGTAAATGGACTGGTTCTTATATAGTGCTTTTCTACTTTCCTGGAGTACTCAAAGCACTCTATACATCACCCATTCACACAAGCACTATTATCTATACATTGAGTGCTTTCTAACTATCATCCATACGCATTCATACTCTGATGGATGCATCGGAGAGCAAGTCGGGGTTAGTATCTTGCTCAAGGATATTTGGCATGCAAACTAGGGGAGCCAGGGATCAAACCACCAACCTGGCAGCAGCCAATCAGACTGAGGAGTACAAACACTATCTACCTGCAGCATTTTATAAATTAAATAAGATCAATGGAGGGATGTGTGTTATATAAACATTTATACAGTAAAACATGTGCTGATAATAAGTGAACATAATGTGTGAGAGAAAGCAGCCTCTCATTATAAGACACTGTGAGTCTCTGCATGCTGCCTTTATGGAGCTACAGCTGTTTGTATACACTGAGCAAAAAGCTTTGTAGCTGTATACAGGGCTGGATGTCATAAAATGTTCTTAGGGTGGAAAATTCAAAACCATTTCTTTACACATGCATTGTGTAATGTGCCTTAAGATGTAGACAATACTTCTGACAACGATTTCAAACATTGAATAGAAACTGTAAAGGAATATATTGCATAGTGTTGTCATCTACAAATCTACAGTGGCACTAGTGGTGGAAATAAATCCTTTTAGATTGGCACATGCCACATCTGTAGATCCGTTCTTATACTGACTCCTGAAACTACAACACATCACACTCACACACACATTTACTTCTTTGTCTCTGTGCTGCAAACTACATCGCTGACCAAGCGGGTAAATCCACAGACATCACCGGACCTCGTGATGCCGTCACAAACAAAAAAACTGATTAAATATGAAACTAATTGTTTGGGAAGTAACATGTAAACCAGACTGATGTTTATTCCTCTTTATCTCAGAGGGAAACACCGTTTGGTTTATAAACCTCACCTGCAGAGACAAACACGACGAAACGGACAAACAGCAAAGTCGAGCAGAGCGACGCAGTTGCAGCAGACATTTCCGTGTTCTCTGTTTCTGCTGATGTGACTCTTAGACTATTGCAAATGTTGAGTTTGTTGGTATTTTAAATGAATAACAGAACCCGAGTTAAAACTTGACTACATGAGGTTAAATTTGAGGTTTAAAAAAGCTGAAACATTTTACTTTCAGCCACTCGTTCAAACTCCACACTTTCGATGTCTCTTAGTCGCGTTAGAGTGACGCAAACCGACTGTAGGACGATTACAACTAAATACGTCATAACTGACGTTTGTGCTGATAGTAAGTGAAAGCAGCCTCTCATTATAAGACACTGTGAGTCTCTGCATGCTGCCTTCATGTAGCTACAGCTGTTTGTATACACTGAACAATATAGAGTATACAGGGCTGGATGTAATGAAGTGTTCTTAGGGTGGCAAAATCAAAGGTATTTCTTTACACATGCAGCTTTTACATTGTGTAATATGCCTTAAAATGTAACCAATGCCAATGCAAACTCAGGGGCAAATCTACAGAGGTGGCATAGAGTCGCATGTGCCACCCTGAAATAATATCTTGCCAACACTTAATAAACAACAATGTCATATATAAAACTACTGTGGCACTAGAGGCGGCAAGAGATCATTGTAGGGTGGCACATGCCACTCCATGCCACCTCTGTAGATCGGCCTCTGTCTGTATACTGACTCCTGAAACTACAACACATCACACTGACACACACATTACACTTCTTTGTCTCTGTGCTGGAAACAGCACTGCTGACCAAGCGATCATATTCACGTGACTTTACCCAACCTCATGACATTTACACACAAACAAACAATCTGATTCAATATGAAACTAAATGTTTGGGAAGTAACATGTAAACCAGACTGATGTTTATTCCTCTTTATTTCAGAGGGAAACACTCTTTGGTTTATAAACCTCACCTGCAGAGACAAACACGAAGACACCGACAAACAGCAAAGTCGAGCAGAGCGATGCAGTTACAGCAGACATTTCTGTGTTTTTGTTTCTGCTGATCTGACTCTTAGATTGTTCTAAAATTTTAGTCTGTTGATATTTTCACTGAATAACAGAACCCGAGTTAAAACTTCACTGCATGAGGTTAAATTTTTTGGTTTGAATAAAACTGAGAGACTTGACTTTCAGCCACTCGTTTAAACTCCACGTTTTTGATGTCTCCTAGTAGCATCAGAGTGACGTAAATGGACTGTATATGTAACTTTGTCGATCTTTGTTCAAAATACTCAAATATATAATTATAAAACACTTACTGTTTTTCTGAAGGAATCTCTGAAATCCTCAAAGTCTTTTCTGATCATTATGTTGGAAAAAAATGAATAATAAATATTAAAAAAATTAAAGAGCAAAAAAAGTAAAAAAAAATTAATAAATGAACATCAACTTCTGTGCTAAACAGCGACAAACTAACTGAGCTGTATTTCCTTGTCAGCTGTTTTTACACAGACACACCTCAGATCTGTGACATCAGCACCCACAGCGTCACCTTAGCAACCACATTCCTCCACCTATCAGCTGTGAGTTCACATGTTTGACAAACAAATGCCACAAAAACAAAGTCACAGCTGACTCTGAGCCCTCACAGTCAGCTGATCTTTCTGTCAAATAACTTAATGAAACCCTGAAATACAATAAATATTTTCAGGTCCTTGAAGTACACACGGGTGGGGGCTGGAAACCCACTCCACCTGTCACAGTCTGAAGACAGAATGTGGTTTCTGTTCAGTGTGTGAGGATCAGTATGATGTATAATAATGTGAGTAAACTTCAGCAGGTTCATGTCTGTGATGTAGAGAACAGGAACAAGCAGAGGTGCCCTGGATGTTTGATCTGTGCTCTGATAATTCAGCGTATCACCATGTGGGACAGGAGACTGTCCAGTACAAGTTACAGCCTGTCAGAGTGTCGCTCACATTTACTGACAAACAACAGATGCATCTGTTACTGTTTCTGTCTGCTTTTATTCTAAGCCCACCTTTTATGTTGTTCTTGTTTTGTGCTCATGGAATTGATGGAAGATTGTGTGTCTCAGTATCCTGGTCAGACTGGTTCAGCAGTACAATCATGTGTCTGTGTGTGAATCATATCAGATTTCCTCTTTGGTGTTCAGCACATTCATCAGCTGTATTTGAACTTGGAGCTCCATTATTTTTATTTCTGTTGTTTTGTTCTCGTCTCGTTTCGATGTAAAGTCATTTCAGAGCTTCATAAGTAACATACCTGTGGTTAGCTGTGCCAGTCTAACAGACTGAAAGAGTCTAAAGAGTTTAATCCTCTTTGGCATGAATTAAAGTTTTTTAGAGAAACAAATATTTCACTGTACTTTCTTGGAGTTTGGAGCTCCTGCTTTATATTTGAATCAATAAATTTGGAATAAATAAATTTGCAATGCGGCTCCCAAAATGTCACAGTTTTCTACTTCAGGACATTTATGAAAGAAACAACTAATTGATTGAAAATTGTAATTTGTCATAGAAGTTTTTTAATAAAACAATTAAATAAATGGTAAAATGACTGTTTTTATATAGCACTTTTATATTGTACTTGAGCGTCAAAGTGCTTAATGCAACATGCCTCATTCAGTCTAAATGCACATTGTTGCCCTGAGGCAACAAACCAAAATGTTTTGTTTTATAAATAAATACATTCAGAATCTGCTTTTGAGCAACCAAAAATCGATCTTTAGATATTCTGTTTTTAATGTACTTCAATTTAAACATGCAGAAAAAATACCATCAGTCTTAGCAGTAGCTAGCACTGTGCCTCATGCAGATTTGGCACCTCAAAGGATTACTCTGCTCCAAGGTCAAAGGTCAAAGGTTACTCCTCATTTCACTGAACACTGAGATGTTTTGAGTCACAAAATAAAGGAATTAATGAAAAATACATTTAAGGGACAGTATAGTCACCAATTTTCCAGTGTATTTTTCCTCATCTGAGGCAAGAACAGAGACTGAAATATGTCATCATGATCATTTAAAAGACTCCAGAGTCAGTTTGATGAAAGCTCAACAGAAGTTAAAGTGAGACCAAGAGGAACCATTAAATATTAACTTCTCATTTATGTGCGACAGCGAGTGAAGATTAAATAGGAAATTGTTTATTTTCATCTCTATATTAGTGCTGTCAGTGTTAATCTCGTTAAAATGACGTTAACGCCCTAACCACATTAACCTCCGCACTAATCTCCGTTAGTGAGTTAACGCGGATCGCCCCGTGCGTGAGGCTGCACGGTGTCAATGTGTTAGCGCGGTTAGCTTGGTAACGCGTTAGCACTATTCTATATATTATGTATACATTTTATATGATTGCTCTTTCATAATAAAGCGTTTTTGTATGAATTTATGCTCCATGTTAAGGACTATGTTCACATATGAAAAGAAAAACAATGTTTTTATATAAAATTAAAAGTGAATTATTTTAATAGTTAGAAACCTTCTAAATTACCTTTGTGGACATTAATGAGACAGCACGATCTTGATGTCAGACTGAAACATAAACCTTTAAACCTCCACACCTTTCTGATGCAAAAACTTTTGAAAGAAAAAAATTCTATTTGTGATTTATTGGAGAAACATTAACTTGTAAACCAGGCTGATTCTATTTTACAGAAACAGACACTGTTTGGTTTTTAACAGTTCACCTGCAGACACAAACACAAAGACACCGACAAACAGCAAAGCTGATCAGAGCAAAGCAGACATTTCTCTGTTATCTGGTTGTGATAATCTACTTTGTTTGGAGTCTGCTGGTATGTTTAGAGAATCTGAGTTTCATAAATCTAACTAAGATTAAATTCAAGGTTCAAATGAAGTCACTGATTATGAGAAGTAACTTTGAGCTACTTGTTTGACTTTCCCATAAGTGTTGAAGAAAGAGGAAGTTATAACTACATATAAATGTGTCATAATAAAAGAGGTGAATGATGGAGGAGGCAGCATTTAGCTGTAGCCTCCATAAAACCACAGCTGATCTGGAGAACTTTGTCCACCTTTGATTGTCTTTAAGTTGTGTTGGAGCCACAGAGAGCAAATCTTTGTTCTTCATGGAGACCCAGTGAGTCTGTTTGGACTTTCCTATGAAACATCAGTGCAGGAGTCTCTCAGTACATCTGTTTACAGTGAGGACAAAGAAGCAGCAGAAACAGAGAAAACATGGAAAAGACGAGCAGCAGCAAATAGTCTGCAGGGAGAGAGCATGCAACTGCTGCAGCACTTCCTGGAAAATCACATGACTGTAATCAGAGTACAGGAGAGTAACTGAGTACATTTCCTCTTTGTGATTGAAGTGATTTTCTTCTTTATATTGTGTCAGATAAAGTCTGAGAGGTTTTGGTTTTTCAGATGATAAAACACATTGAATTAATTTAATATGATGTGATGTAGATCAGCGGTCCCCACCCCCCGGGCCACGGTCCGTGAGTCGTTTGGTACCGGGCTGCAAGAGTTGAGACTCGCAACTCTATGGTTTTCAGGGTTTTTATCGTTAACTCGGTTTCCCTGGGTCTTTTCCCGTGTGCGTCTTTTTTTGAAAGAAATATTTACACATTACCATAGCGACCAGAAAACATTAAGGGGCAGAGAGGAGGACGTTACTCTCAGTGTTATTGGCGCATTTCAGGAGGACGCTGCTAATAAAGTTACACAACTACACAGTAAATTTGGGTTTGGTATTATATTTACAAAATACCACTGTTTTTGTCTTGGTTGTATCATTTTATTTTGTTGTATTTATCTGGGATACCTTAAAGGCTGCTCCAAATATTATCTGTGGCACAAAAAAGGTTGGGGGCACTGATGTAGATTACAGAAAAGGCTGAAAAACATCATTTTTTAAACACTTACTGTTGTTCTGAAGGATCTCTGAAACCCTCAAACACTCTTCTGATCATCAGGATGGAAAAATGATCCATTTAAAACAACAAGCTCTTCACCTCTGTCACGCCATAGCAGCCATGTTCCTGTCCACTCCTGCTTTACATACAGATATTTGACAAACAAATAGGTTTTTTGTTAATCCTTTACACAATACAAAAAACATAGGAGAAAAAGAAAGTTCAAAATATATATTAAAATTGAAAAGTTATAAAAACACTGATCATAAATCCAGCAGGTCTGATCGCTCAAACAACATGAAGAAATAGTTCATGAAGGCAAAATGTAAAAAAAAACACTTACTCTGTTTAAAACCACCAAACCTGACTCTGGTGTCGTCTGTTTCTGGCACTTTGTTCCCTCATAACTTCATAAGATATGAAATCTTCAAGGCTAAAACACACATGTCACACTTTTACTAAATGAATACATTTTACAGCACCTACTACAGCTGTCAATATCTAGAGACAAAATCTTCATCACAATATTGTCTGTGAGGAATAGAAAGAAATGCAGGTTAAAACAGTGCATTTTGGGGAAACAGGGGAAGACTCACATGACCATGTGGGAAATGTGGCTGCTCAGCCAGTTTCAATTTAGAGTAAAAGAAAAAACAGCTGATGAGTTACTGATTACTGTGAGTTTTCACTGTTGAAAGGTCTGAAGGAATCTGTAAAGTCAGTTTTGTGTCTGTGGAGAGACTTTGAAAAGTCCTCACCTTCAAAATAATTATTTGATATTCTGATTATTCATCGAGTCCTCAACAATCTTGTGTTGATATAAAACAGGTGTGTGTGTGTGTTTGTGTGTGAGTCAGTATCCTGGTCAAACTGGTTCAGCAGTGAGTGTTTGCTGATCATACAAATGGGCTCTGTTGTTTCATATCACATGATCTGTTGGTATGTGCAGCAAAAGTAAAAACACTCAAAGCTTCTTTCCTTCTCCATTTTTATTCTTTTTATGAAAGTAGAGCTAACATTTGCTTAGATCAGGGGTGGGCAATCTCAGGCCTCGAGAGCCGGTGTCCTGCAGGTCTTAGATGTCATCCTGAGTCAACACACCTGAATCACATGATTAGTTCGTTACCAGGCCTCTGGAGAACTTCAGGACATGTTGAGGAGCTAATTTAGCCATTTAAATCAGCTGTGTTGGTTCGAGGACACATCTAAAACTTGCAGGGACACCGGCCCTCGTGGACTGAGATTGCCCACCCCTGGCTTAGATGTTAACAAGGTGGTCATCTCAGGCTGTCTAATAGTGATAAAACCACATAGTTTAAAAAATCTTGAAATGGAACATTATTATCTACGCAAACTTAGATTTTACGGACTTGCAAACACTACTCATATACAGAGTTTAAATATAATTTATTTTATTATTATATTTTAAAACATGTTTAAAATATATTTTAAAATATATTATTATTATTTTTTTATTTACTTGAGAAAAAAATAAACAGAACTGAAAACTGCAGCTTCCTTGAATGTAAATGTTTATTATTCAAATACTGAAATGATGACAGAGACGGAGATATGACTTAAAGACATTAGGAAACATGACTAAAAAGCATAAGAGAAGAAATGTGGATCAAAATGTGACCAACAGGAACCATTAAATAGTCATTTGCTTTCTTTGTGCTGACAGTGAGTGACCACCAGAGAAGAAGCCGTCTGTGGTCATCATGCAGTCAAAAGCCACTCTGGATATTAGTCACTGGAAATAAAACAGGAACAGTGCTGGATTCAGGGCTGTGGGAAGAAAGATGTTGAAATGCACCCGTGGTGGATCGTAGAGACTCCGCTCGAACTCAAAGACAAATGAAAAATAAATAAACATTAAACTTTTCCTTTATTTATGTATATCTGATTCTAATATCTAACTTTAATGAACAGGGTTTGAATCAGATTTAAATAATTTCACCGTGAGAACCATCAAACTCTGACGTTAAAGGAAATGTTAAGTGTTCTGTGGAGAGCTAAATATTCATGTTTCATTGCCACCATGAGGTTAAAGTGAACAATGACAATGACAGCTGTGTAGACATGCTCTATTGACTGGAACACAGTGATTCCGATGTATGAGCTTCATAACTGTGGATAAAGATTCCTTTACTTTCACTTTACTTGTATTCAGGTTAATCATGAAATAGTCAGTGGAATAAACATGACTGTACTCATGATTGGGCAGTAATACTTCTAATATGAACCAAAGAACAACATATTTATTCAACAGCACAGTGAAAATATTTAAAATGTGTTTAATATTTCTGTTGGAAAGGTTTTCAACAGTGTGTGAGAGCACAATTGCACTATTGAGCACATGGTCCAGAGCACAGAGGTTGAGCTAACATATAGCGAAGGCCACTTTGCACACTGGCTCAACAGTGGATGTCTAGGCATGGTGTGAGTTGTGTGCGTTGCTAAAGAACTGTGCGTAGACATTGATCCCTGCTTGGAAAGACAGTCCTGAGCCTTTTATGTCATTCAGGCATTTGGTTTATGTAAAAAATCATCAGTGGTTGGACTGATGGGCTACAGTGAAGAGTAGACGACGTCTGGCTCTGGTTTAAAGTCTGAACACAAACACACACAGTTCAAACAACAGGAAACATGATTACAAGCTTTGTAGTTCAATCAAGACCTCCAATCTCCACCTCTCTGCATCACACTGGACTGAGTTCTGAGCTTGAGTCAGGATGTGGTTTGATCAGCTTAGCTTAGCATGATGGATGAAAACAGCATGAGCAGCTAGCTTGTCTCTGTGCAAAGATAAAGAGCAGCTGTACCTGTTCTGTCATCTTGTTGTAATGGTTGTTTGTCCATAACCGATGTCTTCAGTTCTCACTGCTAAGTAGACCACAGTCGAATAAATGTCTATAATAAAATAAAATAAAAAAAAATAAAAAAAAACTTCAACAAACTGCAACTACGCCAGTGCAGGTAAACATGGCAAAACATTTTTACTGTTTCTAATGTTCCATCATGAAACTGCATGATTGTGCCAGCCATTGCAAAGGTCAGGTTTTAGTGAAACCAGATTAATTTGAATCTATTCGACTGTTTTTGTGACTTCTCAGTGGAGTTTACTCTTGCAATTTATTGTCTGTACTGGACATAGTATGTCTTTCTTTCTGTACATCACATGTTACAGTAACCTGACAACTGTGATGGATCATGAACAGGAGGAGCTACATGTCACTGATGTTCTGCTTTATAAACCGCAGCATCTTCATAGTTTTTTTTCTCGTCTTAACACCTCTGCTGTGAAACACTGAGTGACCACAAAGAACTGTGTTTCTGAGAAAGATGCAGGTGGACGACCACAAAGCTGCCATCTTCTTCCACTGCAGACTGACACTCTTCACCACAGAGCAAAAAGCAAACACATTCTCACAACATGATCACTGTTATTAGACAAACCAGTAAAACAGTAGAACGTTCATGTGTGATGGATGAACTGTAATCAACAACAGGAAGCTGCTGCTGATGGTTTTACATGAAGAATTTCAAAATAATAAACAATTCTGAATTTTTTAAAGAGACATTTTGTCCATTCATGCTTCTTTTATTTCTCATAGTGAAAATAAATTCATGAGCACCAAAAACACGACAGCAGATACATGTCAGACTAATCAGAGCTGCTCTAAGCTCCTACCGCTCAGTTACAACACTGATAATGTTCACAACACACCTGCCATCTGGACCTGAGACTGAGTCATTAGTTAAAATCAAAGAGTCCCTAAAGAAAAATGCTGATCTGTCACATTTGGACCAAATTTCTATTTAATTTTTGACACAATTAAATAAATATTTGTTTCAGCTGTTGATTGACTCTTTTTGGGGGCATGGGAATCATAATGTTTTTACAGATTTCCATTCAAGATTCTCCTTGAAATGCCTCTTGGTTTACACATTTTTTTATTGCTGTTGGAAACGTTCTTTACAAAAGCGCGGAGTCAAGGAGGCCATTTACGTGAAAAGGAAAAGACCATCTCTGAATCGAGGAGGGGGCCTAAGGGTACATCTGTCACCATCTTACAATGCTGTGATTGCAGCCATTCCCCAACTCTCTGTGAATGGTACTCATGGCCATTGATCAATTCTTATTGATCAGTGGCTGTGACAATTTGCATATGAATGGTTATGAAACTGACCTCACAGCCCATTGTTCCTTCAGTGGGCTGGTTTCAGTCATTATGCAAATGTACTGTTTATAAGGTTTGGGGAAACCTGCAGTCAGCTGAGACTGAAGAAGTCACTTGGATGAGTGATGAAATGTTTCTCCCAATGAAAACGCTACATCCAGATGAACAGAATTAACTTTTGGGGATTGCTTATCAAAATTCTTTCCATAAATATGTGTATATTTACTAAGAATATTTAAATAATGTTGAAGAAGTCACATGCGATGGTGATGAACTTCATGAAGAATAAAATAATAATAATACTACCTCGTCTTTCCTTGATGATGAGATGAGTGATGAGGTCATCTTCTCCACTTTCTTCTCGATCTGGTGAAATAATGTAAAACAATTCAGTAATATAATTTAAATATTCAAACAGGGTTTTGACCCCCAAAAATCTCATAATTGTGCTTTTTAACCAGATACTTACTCTGGTTTTTGTTACCTTGGCCTCCAGTGATACTGTGAGAAATCGTCTAGTCATTTTTAACCATGTTATGTCCGTCAATGTGCATATTAATTTCAATTTCTTCCATTTCCTCTCTCACAGTGATGCTGATATGAACTGAGTGTTTCCTTCTCCTTCACTTTTTTTCACTCGCTAAGTGTTTATATATTTCTCTACATTAATTATTAGCCATTATTAGATTCTGGCTCTATTCCACAGCATGTCTTTTGTCCTGTCTTCCTCCCCTCACCCAAACCAATCACATGAGTCTCCCTCAGCCTGGTTTTGCTGCCTTTTGACTGTCACTAAAGCTCTGGTTCATGGAGGGTTATATGATTGTTGTTGTTTTTTTGTTTGTTTGTTTTTTACAATACAGCCTATACCAAACAATAGAAAACACCTTGAGGCAACTGGTTTTGCAATGGAACTCAACTGAATTGAATACATTTAAGAAACTAGTCAATGTAAACATAATGCCTGTGAACTTCTACTGAAATTATCAAAAATGAACAATAATAAAAATTAAATATGTAAACAAATTTACATTTACAAGTTGTTACTGTGATCGTAATAAATGGGAACTTTACTAAACAAACTCAGACATGAAATATCAGGAAGTCTGAGTCTCACCTTCAGGTTTTGCGTGAACACATCGTCTCACCAGCAGAACCAGTAACACCAGTAGAACCACAACACAGACTGATCCAACAAATGACAACACAGAGAGAACAGCAGGAGAGGTAGTTGTAGGTGGAGGTGTGGATGTAGGTGGAGGTGTGGTGGTGTGTTCCC
>CAKLIZ010004614.1:0-13225 GCA_922035795.1 Oreochromis mossambicus | reverse complement strand
TTAGTTATTTATAGTTGGTTTACACAGCTTTGTGTATGTATGTGTATGCATGTGTAATGTATATATAGACGTGAGTGTGTGTGTGTGTGTGTGTGTGTGTGTGTGTGTGTGTGTGTGTGTGTTTTACATTGCTGTGCTTGATAGCCACCATCTACCGGAACCAAATTCCTTGTATTTGTCTGCACATATACTTGGCCAATAAACACGATTCTGATTCTGATTCTGATTCTGATTACTTCCAGGCTGGACTACTGTAATTCATTATTATCAGGATGTCCTAAAAACTCACTGAAAAACCTTCAGCTGATCCAAAATGCTGCAGCAAGAGTCCTGACGGGGACTAGAAAGAGAGAGCAGATTTCTCCTGTTTTGGCTTCCCTTCATTGGCTTCCTGTTAAATCCAGAATTCAAAATCCTGCTCCTCACATTGAATAGAATTAAACAGAATAGTTTCATGTTTTATTGTCTTATGCAGACAGTGTAGGAACATTTACCTGTAATGAAATTCTTAGGCTTGTGTTCCTCAGCTTTACATGAACATATAGAAGTTTACAGGTATATTTAGAAAGAAAATAACAACAATAATGATAATAATAAAATAAAAAATATTAAGAGAATTTAAAACTTTTTTTTGTATTTACAGTTTTACAGTGAGGATTTAAAGTGGTTTAAAGTGACAGTGTGTCTTTGTGTAATGGTGTGTGCAGAATGTCAACAGTTCGAAAGCCTGATGGCTTGTGGGTAGAAACTGTCTCTGTGTCTGCTGGTGCGGGTCTGAATGCTTCTGTACCGCCTGTAAGGAGTGTGAAAAGTCTGTGGCTTGGATCAGAGAGGATCAGCTGCATCTTCCTCATACAACGCTGTGAATAGCTGTTTATTGTCATTGAACAACAGGGTTTGGGCCAGTTAGGTTCAGGGTCATCAGTGATGATGACCTCACAGGGTTAAAAAGCCCAGCTTAACAGAGAAAGTTGATAACCAATGTCGTCATTATCTCTTCAAGAGTTTGTTGAGACTTTGTTGAGCCAGCTGACTCAACGAAAGTCTGGCTGTGTTGAACTTCTTCGTAGTATACAGTCTACAGACAAGATTAAATACTTATACTGCTTCCTTATTCTAGAATAAGGAAGCAGTATAAGTATTTAACAAGTGGAAAAAATCCTGTATTTTAACTCAGCACGTGGGCAACATCATATGAGCTTGGAAGGGGCGGGGCTACATGCATTTACCCAGAAACATGGAGCAAGGACGAGCCTGTGAGCTCAGTAAAAGGAAAGGATGAGTTTGGGCCCAGCAGCAGAAAAATTCCACTGATCCCATCTTTCTCCTGTGTGCTAACCATCCTGCACCAAGCCCAGTGAGCAGAGGTGTAATCATCATCGTCATATCCAAGGTGGAGCACCCACCACCCTCCATCCACCCTCCAACTGCCCCTTGCCACAGTCCTGGGTCATCTGACCCAGCGTTTTGCGTTTATTTTTATTATTCTGTGGTTGTCATTATGATCCTTTGTTGTTGTTTATGCTGATTGTGTGCTTGGGGTTTACACCTTTTTGTTCTTAGAGGTTTGGTGTTGCACTCCCTCTGTTTTGTGTCTGCCCATGTGAGTCCAGTCTGTGCATTTCCTGTTTTATTTTGAAGGTCTGTGTCTTTTGTCAGTGTGTTGTGTTTGTGCTCTCCCTGTCTCGTCAGTGTAATCAGCATCCACCGTGTCTCCCAGCTGTTTCCTCTTAGTCCTGTTCACCTCTTGTATTTAGTGTCTGCGTCTTCCCCTGCTCGTTGTCGCGTCGTACCATCAAACTTCGTTGTGTGTTCCGTTAACCTGTTTGCCTGTGCGTTAGTTTATGTTTTTCCAGTTTAGTTAGTGTCCTGTACAATCAGCAACTGGCAATAAAGCTGTTTATTTTAAGTTCACCCTTGCCTCCATGAGTCCTGCATCTTGGGTCCATTTCCCTGCCTGCCTGCACACAGCCATGACACCCCTGCATCAAGAGCACCGACACACTACACTGAATAAAGTTAAGGTGGACTCCCTGTGTTACTTCTCTTCCTTTCATGCCAAATCTTTTGAGAGGCACCTTAATTTATCTATGTATATTACATTTTGTGATATTTAGAATTAAAGCTACTTTGTTATATTTTGTAACTTTGTAGCATATTATATTTTATATTTATTTATTTTACAACAACAAAACCATGTACGAGGCGATTGCTACAGAAGCTCCAGGAAAACATAGAATGGGCAAGAATGGAGCATCTCCATTGTAAAAGGAAAACTGACAGCCGAGCAATTCTATATCAATGGAGAACCAATTCCAACAGTCTTAGAGAAGCCCATAAAGAGCCTGGGATGGTGGTATAATGCAGACCTCAATGATACGTGGGAACTAGAACAACTAAGGCAGAACTTGGCTGATGACCTCAAGCGGATTAACAACACTGCACTCCCAGGGAAACTGAAGCTCTGGTGCTTCCGGTTTGGGTTATTACCCAGACTACTGTGGCTGTTGACAATGTACGAGGTCTCACTCAATCATGCCAATCGACTAGAGAGGCTAGTGAGCTCCTACGTTAAGAAGTGGCTCGGACTTCCCAAATGCCTCAACAGCGTTGGACTCTACAGTGACCGGATACTGTCATTGCCTATCCCTAGCCTGGTTGAGGAGTTTAAATGTGCAAAAGTGAGGCTTGAGATGTTACTCACGGACTCCCGGGACTCCATAGTGAGAGGCACTGCTCCCACCCTAGCAACGGGGAGGAAGTGGACCCACATCTGTGCTACAGGCGAAATCCGCTCTTTGGCATCGTGACGTGGTGGGTCACGTCCAACAGGGCAGAGGAGGATTTGGTCTTGGAGCAGTAACACCTCGGTGGCAACAGGCATCTGTAACCGAACGTCGAAAAATGGTGGTGGAGGAGGTGCGTCGACAGGAGGAAACAGTCAGACATGCGAGAGCCGTAGCGCTGGCCAAACAGGGTCGCTGGGTGAATTGGGAGAGTGTGGAAAAGAGGAAACTGTCATGGTGTGAAATCTGGAGCATGGAGTCTAATAGACTAATTTTCATCATCCGAGCGACATACGATGTGCTACCTTCCCCAATAAATCTGCAGCTGTGGTTTGGAAAGAACCCACCCTCCCCCCTGTGTACAGTCTCAGCCACACTCAAGCACATCTTGGTTGGTTGTAGGACTAGCCTTACTCATGGCAGATACACATGAAGACACAACCAGGTCCTCAGGTGTCTAGCCGAGAAAGTTGAGTGCAAAAGAAAATCCATCAACGCTCAACCTTTCATGAACCAAGAGGAGCGTCAGTTTTCATCAACATTTGTCTGGGAAGGAGACAAGCCGAGGACAAGCCCCTCAACCCCAGACCTGTGCCCGCTGAAGGCCGCCAGGGATTGGCAGATGCAGGTGGACATGGATCAGAGGCTAATTTTTCCCACAGAGATCATAACAACTACTCTGCAACCAGACCTCGTCCTTTGGTCTAACTCCTAAAAACTTGCGTACGTCATTGAGCTGACGGTACCATGGGAGGAAGCAATTGAGGAAGCGTTTGAGCGTAAGAAGCTGCGCTATGCCAACTTGGCAGCTGAGGCAGAGGACAGAGGCTGGAAGATCAAGGTGCGCCCGGTGGAAGTGGGGTGCAGGGGCTTTGTTGCCAGTACAACAGCAAAGCTGCTTAGAGAGATTGGGATCAGAGGACAGGCACAATGGCAGGCTATAAGAGAACTAGCTAACACTGCTGAGAGGACCAGTCACTGGCTATGGCTAAAAAGGACTGACATCACTTTGGCAGCTAAGGCAGTCAGCTAACCGCGAGAGAAAAGAAATATTCCGCTCTTCTTCCCTCTGCTCTTCATCCCTTTTCTGGGAGGCAGTGGGGAGGTAGAGCGTACAGCCCTATCCGGCGGGGAGGTGTGGGAAGCCAGATCGGGCGCCCCCCTTCCGGCTCTCCTCTCTGCTCTCTCCTATCTTGTCCCTTTTGTCTTACTTCTCTCTATCACCTTTTCTATCCCTTTGAAGAAGTTAGGCTCCATAAATGCTAAAGAGGTAAGTATTATTTCTCAGTTGCAGTGAATAGATAGAAAATAAACTGTAGGAAAGTAAACAGAAGAAAGAAGAAGAGAAATAACAAGTTAACATAAACCAGTGACACACTCCAGGGCCTGATCAACCCTGGTAGGGCCTCCTTGGATGAGGGTGTCTAGTGATAATGGCCAAAACACCTGATGAATCCAAGGTCCACTACTGACGATGTGTCCCACATTTTAAAATGATAATCTAGATCACATCTCTAATCCCTAAACCTAACCAAGGAAGGAAAATGGCAGATTAGCCTGGGTAAAACACAGAAAGTTGAGACACACAATGATGTGTGCTGCTGGCAAAGTATCTGGGCTGCCTTTCCTCATAATAGCCATCCCTCAAGGGTCTCTCCATCTAAAGCAATGCATTATCAGGGACTGTAACATCTAGTCCCTTTTTACTGAATTTATTGATTTTATTGGAGCTACTGTGACCACATTATTTCCTCTGGTATTAATAAAGTATTCTGATTCTAAGTCTGATATGCTACCACTGCAGCTTATTAGCTCGTTTAAACTGACTGAGCGTGACTTGTAGAAATAAAGGATCAAACTCAGTAATTCCTGGAAACCAGATCTTTGTTCAGTGTCAGTAAACCAGCAGCTTAGCCTGTGGCTGATGACTAAAAGGACTCCCGGTGCTCAAACTGCACCTTTTTCATGATCCAGGGCAGGTCTGACTTCTCCTTTCTCTTCCTCTCTCTCCTGTTGGCCAGATTCACCTTTGGCTCCACCTGCTGGTCTGCTGGTTTCCTTCACTTCAGCTGACACACCTGTCTTCTGTCAGCTCTTCCCACCTCTGTACACAGGGACCACCTCAAGCCGACACTCTCTCCCAGATCCTTCTTGCATCAGTGGTGATAATCAGCTCTCTGACATCTGCCTCGCACTGAGCTCCAGAAGAAGCACTTACCTGTGTCCCTGAGCGGGCCTGTTCCTGTGAACAGAACTGTGTTTACTGTGTTTCCATCCGTCTGTACATCCAGCCATTCATTCATTTTCTTCCTCTTCTTCAAGCTAAACTTCCTGCGTCCATGTCTCTGGTTGCAACTCTGGTCAAAAACAAAAGCTGGATTCTTTTCTCCAGCAGAAGATCCATCAGTGCTACCAAACACAGTTTTAGACTTTGATACGTTGTTTCATGAAGTCTATTTAATACTTTAAAATCAGTCCATTTTATTTGTATTTGACTGAGCCTCCATCTTTGGAAGTGGTGCTGTGTGAGACTCTCAAAGCAAGTTTTGCCCTTTTAGAGGAGATGCACTAAAACTGTAATATCATTAAAAAACACGCTGAAGCCAAACAAACAAGGAACAAAATAAAAACTATTTGTTCTCTATGATTGGAACTGACATGTGAAATGTGTCAGGTTGTGTCTTCATCATCACTGATTTGTTTGGAGGAGTCGAGCTTGAACGCTCTTTTGTCCCAATTATAATAATGACAACATTATTCAAATAAGACTGAAGTGGTCGGGCAGAGAATCAGTGCTGTATCCATGCAAACACATGCACAGCAAGCAAACCCGCAAACCTCGGCTTTGGATTCAAATGAAGACACAAACATTTCCAAGTGCGTCCATCTTTGCTGATGATGCAGCAGACAGGTTGACCTCCAGTCAGGAGGAGAAGCATGTTCTTCCACTCACAGAGACTGAAGCCTGAAACCAAACGGCCCGTTTACTGCGTTTAACCTCAGTCCTAGTTTCATGGTTCGACGCCTGTGACCTCGTTTAGCTCCAGTTCACAGCCCGTTCGGCCAGACGTCAGTCTGTTTGCATCTGTAATAACTTTGAATAAATCATCTTCAGTTAAATGACTCTGAGCATCTTTAATCAAATGCACTGTAATGAACACTGGGCTGCTTTCTAAAACCACTTTTACAAAGTCTCTGATAGACGTGGGAGGAGGAGCGAGGATGACATTTATATCAGATGAAGAGTTCTGACTGTGTCACAGCTGAACAGACGTCTCATCGTGTCGGGTATGTTATGCATATGTTTGATTCGGTGTATTTGATAATCTCACACATTCATTATCTGGTATTCTAATAAACAAAATGATGATAATTGAATGAAGACAGCATTTTTTAAAGTTGAACGTTTCAAATGTTAAATGTTTGATAGTTTTGTTTGAATGATTAGATTCAGATAGAAATGGAGTGAGTGACAGACACATCTGCCTCTGTGTTGATGCTGCTTTAAGTGTTATGATTAATAATGACAGAGCAGCTGCAGATGAGATTCATGAGGACGTCTTCACAGTTTTTCAGCTCTCAGTCATGAAGAGGTGTGGACTGATCCTGCTGCTGCTCTCAGGTCTGTAAACTCATCTCAGTCGCCTCATTTATAGTTTGAATAAAACTTTTGATGTCAGAAAATCAAAGAAAGCACAAACTGAACTGCTCCATAGGGATTATTTTAAAGGTGTCTGTAAACGAGCTTCAAGCAGTCACAGAAACACTCGTACAATCTCCAAAGATCTTTGTCATGTAAGGAGGGAAGAGAGAGTGCATGAACGTGGCTCTGTTTGTGTGCACTGCTGAGAAAAACACGTCTTGATTTTATTTTCTGTGTAGAAATCTGACTGAAAGCCTGAAACGCTGCAAACCCGTCAGCTCGCTGAAAAAGATCCTGACTGCTTTGACCACGTCCGTGTGCACGTGTTGTTCAGCCTCGACCACTAACACGTTGTTTTCCTTCATTCTGCACACTGAGGAGGAAAAATCATCCAAATACATGTGCAATAAGGCCAGAGTGAAAAACAAACTTAACACTGTTAAAGCAGCTTTTTAACCTGATGTGAGAGTTTTGCCCTGGAGCAGGAAACCAGTGTGTAGGTGTCCACAGGCATTGTATAACACATTTTAACCAGTACACGAGTTACACATCCTTTGAAGGACACATATATTAAGATGTCTTTAAAGATGTCAACAGAACATTTGCGTTGTGGTAGTATGTAAAGAATTTATTCTCCTGATGACTAAAATAGTCGAGCTGAGGTGAGTCTGTGACCGCGCTGACTGACTCGTGTCCTCTCAGGTTACGTGATGGTCTGCCATCTTCAGTCTGATCAGTTAGTCAGACAGCTCCACCTGGTTGACCTGCAGAAGTCCTGGAACGATGCTCAGCAATACTGCAGAGATGAGTACATCGACCTCGCCATCGTTAACAGCTCAGCTCTCATCCAGGAAGCCCAGAAAAGGGCGGGGAGCACAGAGGCGTGGATTGGACTCTTCAACAGCGGCTGGAAATGGTCTCAAACTGGTCCAGTTCAGTCATCCTGGTTTAATATGTGGTTCCCGGGACAGCCAGGGACTGATGAGTGTGTTACAATGTCTGCATTTGGATCATGGTCCACAAGACCGTGCTCAGCTACTTATTACATTGTCTGCTATGACGGTGAGTGTTTCAGACTTTGGTACCAGGGTTTGACAAACTGAACATTTTAGCTGCAGGTTTGAATCCGTCTGATCGTTTGTTTCAGCTGCAACTAACAAACACATCATGGTGAAGAAGTCAATGACCTGGTCTGATGCTCAGTCTTACTGCAGAAAGACTTACACAGACCTGAGCACCATCAATGACTCGCAGGACAACACCCAGGTCGCTTCTATGATGATGATGAAACTTGTTTTTGATGCCTGGATTGGACTGTACAGAAACTGGATGTGGTCTAACTCGAGCACAGCCTCCAACCTGCCGTGGGGGCCCGGGATGCCTTACGAGACTGAAAACTGTGCCACAATAGTCGGATCAACGGGCTCCTTCAACAGTCATAACTGTGGTGACCAACGCCCCTTCCTCTGCTCCAGAGGTGAGTCTGTCCTCTGTGTTTCTGCACAGTCTGGTCCTCCTGGGCTCATCGGCTTTTTCTTTCTCTGCAGATGTCAAACCTTCAGCCTCGAGGTCAGTGAAGGTTCAGCTGAGGGCGGGATCTGCAGACCTGAACGACCCCACAGTGCAAGAATCCATCCTGCAGCAGGTCAGAGGTCACACGGGCCCCAATACAAGGAACAGAGCGCTATAACTACTGTGAAATGATAGAGAGCAGTGAGTCTGTGCAGGTTCAGGGACACGTGACAGCACACAGCTGCAGAGATACGGGGCTCGTTTAATGAAGTGAACCAATGACAGGCAATGAGGCCTAATTCCAAACTTCAGTTTCATCCCCAGCCAGTTCATTTAGTTCATTTCCCCCAGAAACAGCAGGAACAACGTTTTCTGCTCACTACGGAAACAACGGCTGATTAATGAGGAGCTTCTGTTAATGTGTGAAAACTGTGTTTCAGGTGAGGGAGAAGCTGGTGGAGCAAGGGATCAGAGAGGAGGTGAAGCTGAGGTGGAGGACGCAGCCTGATGGGAAGATTTTCCACAGAGAGGAGGAGACAGCCGGTGACAGTGAGGAGGAAGACTGTGGGTCGGTTTAGTCTGAACGTTATTGGCTGATGTTCCTCAGATGATCTGCTGTGTAATTCAACTTATTTCCATCTCTGTACTCTGACTGCTGGACTGTAGCAGCGTAGCTTTGCATGACTGACAGTTGAAAATAATCCTTCTTTATCCTAAGCTCAGATCACAGAGTGTCTGATGAGCTGTTTTATGCCTCTTTGTTTCTTCTGTGTCTCAGATATAAATGTTCATGATATCCTGTCTCTACATATGAAAGTTCAAGCGGAGAACAAAGTGAACCTGAGTGTTCAGAGCAGCCTGATGTCTGAGCTTTTTGACTTCATACATTATATTTCAAATGAGCACCCAGCAATATAACAGTTGATATGCCGTATATGTCAGTGAATGGGACATTTATGCTCTCTATTATGATATTAAATATACATTTTTCTGTAAAAGTCTCAGAAATGTCTCTGCTGCTGTTTGACTCTGTAAACTACAGTGATGGCTCTGCATCCATCTTCATTGTAAACTCTATTCAATAAAGTCTATTGATATTTTATTGTCCCTGTCACAACTTTCAGTTGCTTCATTTTTATGCTCTTATTTTGAATTTGATGCCAGTAACACACATCATAAAGGCTGAGACAACATGAAGTTTAATGCTAAAAAATAAGACATCTCACATACAGTGAAGCTGATTGGCAGGACAGCAGTCACATGACTGGCTATGAAATCCCAGACTGACAATCCAACAGTTTATGAAACATCTGAATGTAAAATGCTGAAAACTTCTGCTGCTCATCTGTTCACAGAAAAATCTGTGAAAGCGACGAGACAGCTGTGTGACGGTCATTTCCAAAATAAATTCAGATCAAATATTTTCTGTTTTAAAACACAAAGTGTTTCACAGTCTGATAAAACTCCACATTAAGACCAGAGTACCTGTCCACACAGCGGTGCATTCACTGCTGCACACACACGTACACACACACACATTAGAGGAACAAAAGCCAAAAACAACAGGAAACAGATTCAAGCTAATCTATAAAATGAGTTTTCAGCAGTCGTTGAAGACAAACTGCAGACTGAGCTGCCCTGACATGGACATGGCTGATGTGTTTACAGATGCATGTCTTTATTTTTCCTTTTCATAATGATCATGTGTTTTGAATAATTGTATTGTTTGTTATATTTTCTCTTTTTTTTATTACTTCAAGTAAAGCAAAGTAAAGTAAATGATGGGCTGAGGAAAGCTTTGCCAAAGTTTGGAAGTTTGGCTGTTGGTCGGTTTAGTCTGCCCACCAGGAAGTGACAGATCACCTGATTTTATTCAGAGATGCTAACAGTAGAAAAAGTCTGAGTGGTAATGATCGAGTTTCACTTCAGGACTTCATCGTTGATGAAAATGTGTGACTGACCATTCAAAAGTCCAACCCTTCACCTCCACAGTCACACTTCAAGGAGTTTAAACCCAGGTGTGGCGCCATTTGCTGGCCAAGCCTTCACATTTCATTTATAGTGTTAGGTAGACTCTACAATAACCAGGGGTGCATATAAGTGGTCCGCAGGTGCGCATTCGCTGTCAAAATGAAAGACGCGCAACAGATAAGAAGTTGCAATGCGCGTTTGCGTACATAAGATTTTCCGGAAGAGGACAGACATTTGTTTAGAACTCTTAAAGATGTCAAAGAAGCAAGCTCCTTGAAGCAATTACTTTGGTGTTCCTCCACCTCCAAAGAAATGTCAGAAGGAGTCCGAACCGCAAAAGAAGCGCATTCCTCGCTGGAGCCACAGCTTTGCTCCTCCCGAGGAAAGCAACGCCCACGCCGCCGTCATATGGACAATTCTGAGCAACTTGTGGTGGTGAGTCAAAATGACTACATTTCCCACACTCCTGAGCCAATAAACAGAAAGGACTATAATCTCACCTCAGACACCTTCGGGATCTCTTTTCTCGATGATGATTTGGATTGGAAGGCCGGTTTTGGTTTAGCTCCTCACGAGCTAGTTAATGACAGTATACATTCCTCTGAGATTTTTAGTCCTAAGACTGTTCATCGTGGTGGAAATAAGCTAAAACCCACTTTTGCCAAGTCTGTTTTTTCTAAACCTGGCCACGTAAATTCTGAGACTGTGAAAACTGTTAAGACTGTTAGACGTGATGGTGGTAGGAAGCTACAAAACATTGTAGAGGAGTCTGTGTTTGCTGAGCCTGCTCCTTCGCCCCGTTGTGTTCCTGCTCCCAGGGCAGCTTGGGCCCAGCATTCCCCTGCACCTGTTTCAGTGCTTCGGGTGAGGGAGGCTGAGGTCCAGCTGGTCCCTGCTCCGGTATCCAGGCCAGCTGAGGCTCTGCCTGTCGCTACACCCGTACCAGCTCCTTGGGTGGGGACAGCAGCTGCCCAGCCATTGACGGTGCCTGTCCCGGCTCCCAGGGTGAGGCTAGCCAGGACACAGCCTACCTCTGCACCCGTACCTACTCCTTGGGTGGGAGCGGCTAGTGCCCAGCGGACTCGTGCACCCATTTCTGACCTTGCTGGAGGCTCTGGTGAGCCCGTCCAGCCGTTTTTCTCATGTTCTGGAGGCTCAGGAGAATTAGCTCAGCTACCAGCTAAACCACCACCTAACCCACCATTACTACCATCTTTACAACAGTCAATAAATCTGAAACTTCTGTCCATAGCTCAAACATTAGCTCACCTATCGGCTCAGTCACCTGCTCAGTTCTCACCTCAGTCGTTTGTTCTGCCACCTGTTCTTGCTGGAGGGTCCGAGGGGCCCGTCCGGCCTTCATCCGTTGTTCCCGCTGGGGGTTCTGGAGAACCGCACCAGCCTTTGTTCGTCTCCGCTGGAGGGTCCGAGGGGACCGTCCAGCCTTCTGTTCCCGCTGGGGGTTCTGGAGAACCGCACCAGCCTTCTGCCTTCGCTGGAGGGTCCGAGGGGCCACACAGCCTTCACATAACAAGACATGACACCGTCTTTTAGGTTTTGACATCACTTTTTATTATACGCACAACACCACCCTCCTGTGGCTTCCACATGAACTGCACCTTAAAAAACAACTGTTCACCCATATCATGACATCCCCCCTTTTTCTTTTTTTTTAACAGCAGGTGTAAAAAACAAAGTAACTCACAACACGACCCAAGGCCCATGACCAGTGGGAAAAAAAAGAGAGAGAGAAAAAAAAATGCTTCTTGGCATACTCACATTTCTCTCTTTATTCTTCCCATGTTTTTTTTTTTTTTTTTTTTTAGGTCAAAGCATATACTCAAAACATAATGTTCATTTTATTCCTCAATAAGCCTTCTGGGCTTGGAAACAATATGTCCACTCGCTGTTTTGGGTGGGGAACTTGGAAACTCTGTGGGAGTGACATTTTTACTTTGCATGTCCATCTCACATTGTCCCTGTGTTTTATCACACTCATTTTGCTGTGTCACGTTTTGATTGTCCCTTGACTGCCTTAGAAACTTCCTGTTCCTTCTATATGTCTGTCCATCAGGCATCTGAACAACATAAGATCTTGGATGTTCAGATAAACCTGTCACCTGGGCTGGATTCCATACACCCTGTTGCCACATTCTGACAGTGTCACCAACCTGCAGTTGCTGAAGTGCTCTGGTTCCTTGGTTAAAGTATTCTCTCTGTTTCTGTTGTCTTGATTCCAACAACTGCTGCACTGTCTTAGTGACCATGTGGGGTTTCAATCTTTGCGATGTTGCTGGAAGTCTTGTCCTTATGCGTCGACCCATTAGCAGCTGGGCTGGTGACGCTCCAATGTCCTCCAACGGTGTACTCCTCAGATTCATTAATGACAGATACAGGTCATTCCCCTTGGCTTTTGCCTTTTTTAACAAGAGTTTCACTGTTTGTACTCCTCTCTCTGCCATTCCGTTTGACTGTGCATAGTGGGGGCTTGTTGTGTTGTGACAAAACTCCCACTCTTTTGCAAAGTCTTGGAATTCATGGGAACTGAACTGTGGTCCATTGTCTGAAATCACTGTTTCAGGAATTCTGTGTCTGGCAAATTGTGACTTAAGATGACCGTTGCAGTTCTTGTGTCTGACTTCAGCCACTCAACCTCAGTGAACTTGGAATAGTAATCCACTAAGAGGAGATATTCCTGCTGGTCAAAGGTAAATAGGTCCACTCCTATCTTCTACCAGGGTCTTTCTGGAACTCTATGTGGATGTAGTGGCTCTTTGGTCTGTCGTTTCTGGTGAGTACTGCACACATCACAGCAGCTCACCATCTCAGTGATTCTCTGTGACATTCCAGTACTTCTCTCGCTCTGCGTCTGCAGCTTTCAATACCCAAGTGACCCTCGTGAATGCGCTTTAGCATTTCTGCTCTCAGTGCTGCAGGAACAATAAGCTGCTCTCCTTTGAACTCCATCCACTACTGAAATTTGTTCCCTGTAATTCCAATACGCTTGGATTTCTGTTGCAGCTTGGTTTCTTGCTTCTGGCCATCCATCCAGAACTGTCTCTGTAAGTTTAGTCAGTGTCATATCATTCCTTGTTTCCTTTCTGAATTCTTCTAGTTTTGCACTTGTCACAGGTAAGTTGGAAATCACCATGTGCACCTGGTCTTCTATGTCATTATCAGATGAGCTGGTCACTGTCAAATATGCTCTGGATAATGTGTCCGCGATTTCACTTCCTGGCTTGTACTGTACTTGTATCTGATATTTTTGCAGTCTCATTAGGAGTCTCTGTATTCTTGCTGGAGCACTGCTCAA
>CAKLIZ010004613.1:0-13232 GCA_922035795.1 Oreochromis mossambicus | reverse complement strand
AGAAAAAAAGGTAAGGTTACCCAAAACCAAATAATATACAGGTGTTCCAACTTTTCTGGATTAATTCCAACCCCCTCTGTCTCCATAAAAGCAGTGTTGGAGCACACTGTGCTACCCTCGTGAGCATCAGTTGAACAGTTCTGTACTGCAGAAAGTAGTGTGTTGGTACAAAAATGGTAAGAAAAAGGTCATTAACAATGGAAGAGAGACAGACCATCATAACACTTATAAATGTAGGACTTTAATACAGAGAAACTGCAAAGAAAGTCAAGGTGTCAGTGAGTACAGTTTCCTTCAACAACCAAAGGCTCAGAAACAAACTGTGACAGGAAGGTCTGCAGACCCAAAGACACAACTGAATCAGTTACAGTGTGATAGGCGGCTCACAGGACAACAGCTTCAAGCACAGCTTAATAGTGGTCGTAGTAAGCAAGTCTCAGTTTCAGCTGTGAAGAGAAGACTTCCTGCTGCAGGTTTGTTTAACTCAACTTGCTCCTCTATTCTCAATACCGTGGCTCTAAAGGACTAAGTGCACTAAACTGTTACGTCAACCCTGGTTGAACGAAACCACCTGTGCTCTCAGACGTGAATGCCGTCCCACTGAGAGAAATTGGAAAAAGACAAACTTCAGGTCTCTTTTGACATCCTTCAAAACTGTTTATTAAAATATGAAAAGACTGTTAAAGCTGCCAAGTCTGCCTTCCTGTCAGGTATAATTACAAAAAACAGTCACAAGCCTCGAGTCCTTTTTAAAATCTTTAACTCTATGATTAACCCTGATGTCATTACTAATAGAGATGCTTCCCCCGCACTCTGTGATAACTTCCTAAAGTATTTCACTGATAAAATCTCAGCCCTAAGGGCAGGGCTCTAGAGTGCGACCAATTTGGTCGCAAATGCGACCAAATTTTTCAGTGGTGCGACTAAAAAACAATATTTGGTCGCACCGGTGCGACCAAATATTTTCGGGTAACAAAAAAAAAAAAATCTCTGCAACTCTCCGTGTGGTCAACAACAGACACACATTATGCCCCTATCGTGGACTAAACCAATCAGAGATAGTCAGGGGCGGGACCTCTCTGATTGGCCGTGGTCCAGTTGAAAGTGCAGGTGGAAGAGAGAGGTGAGTAGCTTGAATAAAGCGATATCAATTCATTAACGGATTCCACACAAAGACGTAAACACAGAGCGGACCCGACGCATCAGAATCAGCTTTGTCTTTCTCGGCTTTCTCACCCCACGGCCCGAACACGGACACGCTGTCGGAGCTCAGCGATTCTGATGCGTCGGGTCCGCGCTGTGTTTACGTCTTTTTTGCGCTGATTCTGAGCTGCAGGTTTTGTCTCTCCAACCAAAATTCGCCGAGCCAGCAGCAAAAGAAGCAGCAAACTACGCTTCACATTTGATCAATGTCGTCATGAATTCCCTCTGACTTTTGCTGTTTTGCTTCCACCACGATAAAAATCACACTTCATGCACAGCTCCCTCTCTCTCTCTCTCTCTGTACTTCAAGAACAGTTTCCCGTCTCAAATCTCTGTTTTCTGCATTATTCATTCGCTTATTACCCACCAGTCTACCGTTGTTTACAGCGCTGTCGGCCGCTGTCTTTTTCTATTCTTTTTCTTTTTTTCACTTAAATGACCTCGGACAAGAAAGCCTAATTTCTGCTGTTCAATACTTAAGAAATTTAAACTTCTTAAAATTATGCAAAATTGCAGAATATTTTTAAGGTTATCTGCTATAAAACACCAGGCCAGGAAAATCTCCTTCATGTTTTTCTGTGTTTTATCCTCAGTTACTTTGACACAAAGGCATCTGCTGTGATGTTCACAATTCTGAAGAAGTCTCATGTGTATCAGTACTGATAAATGATCAGAATTATAATATTTCTGACTGTCTGAGGCTAAATTGAATCGAATCAGGACTTTGAGAACCGGAATCGAATGGATTATAGAAATCAGTGATGATACTCAGCCCTAGTGAGCAGCCTAGGCCCGACAGAAGTGGATGTAGCTGTGGGTAATAAGAAAAGATGAAACGAACTATTGATAACTTTTGTGTTAAGTTAAGGCCTGATCCGTCTGAAATTCATAGCCAGCTCTGACACGGTGCCATCAATCTTTGAATGCTGAAAAAACAGCAGTGTATCCAGAAAACACATTATATGCTGCAATAAATGCACTGCCCAAGTGTCCCCTCTCCCCACTGCCTTTCAGCAGCAGCAAACAGGTCGTCAGAGGAGCCAAGATGATGATTAAGTTTAACATTTTCTACAATATTGACAAAGCACTTTAAGCACAAGATTGTTAGTTAATAATTTAGAAATGAATATTGTCTGTATGGACTTCCCCCCCCAAAGAAAGTGCACATGTAAAACTGCGGTGTTAAGCGATGCGGTTGAAAAATTTGAGTGCGCCTAACTTTTGTGCCGGTACGCCTAAATTTTTAAAGTTAGGCGTACCGGTGCGCCCATGTCAAAAAGTTAGTCTAGAGCCCTGGAAGCTCCTGTTTGACAGATATGATTTTATCCACAGGAGTGCCACACCAGAAATGCCCACACAATGCTGTAATCGAGAGATCAGCAGGTCGTGATCCACTGTGTCGAATTCAGCAGTCATGTCCAGTAATATAAGCACTACATGTTTACTACAGTCCGTCGCTGTCATTCATAACCTTTATGAGAGCTGTCTCTGTGCTGTGAAACGGCATAAAGCTGGACTGAAATATTTCAAACATTTGAGAGTTATTTAGATAATCCATCAGCTGAGTGTGAACAATCTTTTCCAAGATCTTACTCAGAAAAGGAAGTTTAGAGATGGGTCTAAAGTTCGACATAACTGAAATATCTGAGCCTGGCTTCTTACAGTGTCTTGAAAAGTATTCGGCCCCCTTGAACTTTCCCACATTTTGTCACATTACAGCCACAAACATGAATCAATTTTATTGGAATTCCAGGTGAAAGACCAATACAAAGTGGTGCACACGTGAGAAGTGGAACGAAAATCATACATGATTCCAAACATTTTTTACAAATAAATAACTGCAAAGTGGGGTGTGTAATTATTCAGCCCCCTTTGGTCTGAGTGCAGTCAGTTGCCCATAGACATTGCCTGATGAGTGCTAATGACTAAACAGAGTGCACCTGTGTGTAATCTAATGTCAGTACAAATACAGCTGCTCTGTGACGGCCTCAGAGGTTGTCTAAGAGAATATTGGGAGCAACAACACCATGAAGTCCAAAGAACACAGCAGACAGGTCAGGGATAAAGTTATTGAGAAATTTAAAGCAGGCTTAGGCTACAAAAAGATTTCCCAAGCCTTGAACATCCCACGGAGCACTGTTCAAGCCATCATTCAGAAATGGAAGGAGTATGGCACAACTGTAAACCTACCAAGACAAGGCCGTCCACCTAAACTCACAGGCCGAACAAGGAGAGCGCTGATCAGAAATGCAGCCAAGAGGCCCATGGTGACTCTGGACGAGCTGCAGAGATCTACAGCTCAGGTGGGGGAATCTGTCCATAGGACAACTATTAGTCGTGCACTGCACAAAGTTGGCCTTTATGGAAGAGTGGCAAGAAGAAAGCCATTGTTAACAGAAAACCATAAGAAGTCCCGTTTGCAGTTTGCCACAAGCCATGTGGGGGACACAGCAAACATGTGGAAGAAGGTGCTCTGGTCAGATGAGACCAAAATGCAAAACGCTATGTGTGGCGGAAAACTACCACTGCACATCACTCTGAACACACCATCCCCACTGTCAAATATGGTGGTGGCAGCATCATGCTCTGGGGGTGCTTCTCTTCAGCAGGGACAGGGAAGCTGGTCAGAGTTGATGGGAAGATGGATGGAGCCAAATACAGGGCAATCTTGGAAGAAAACCTCTTGGAGTCTCCAAAAGACTTGAGACTGGGGCGGAGGTTCACCTTCCAGCAGGACAACCACCCTAAACATAAAGCCAGGGCAACAATGGAATGGTTTAAAACAAAACATATCCATGTGTTAGAATGGCCCAGTCAAAGTCCAGATCTAAATCCAATCCAGAATCTGTGGCAAGATCTGAAAACTGCTGTTCACAAACGCTGTCCATCTAATCTGACTGAGCTGGAGCTGTTTTGCAAAGAAGAATGGGCAAGGATTTCAGTCTGTAGATGTGCAAAGCTGGTAGAGACATACCCTAAAAGACTGGCAGCTGGAATTGCAGCAAAAGGTGGTTCTACAAAGTATTGACTCAGGGGGCTGAATAATTACGCACACCCCACTTTTCAGTTATTTATTTGTAAAAAATGTTTGGAATCATGTATGATTTCCGTTCCACTTCTCACGTGTACACCACTTTGTATTGGTCTTTCACCTGGAATTCCAATAACATTGATTCATGTTTGTGGCTGTAATGTGACAAAATGTGGAAAAGTTCAAGGGGGCCGAATACTTTTGCAAGCCACTGTAAGTAAGTGATGAATAACTGCATGCTTAAACTCGCTTGGTACTTGACCTGACAAGAGCCTGGTATTGATTATGTTCAGAATATGTGGTGCAACAGTAGGAAACACCTTTTTGAGAAAACTGGAATGAACGACATCATTTGGAGAACCACACGGTTTAGCATTTAACACAAGCTTCTCTAGTTCAGGTAGAACAATTGGTTGGAAAGCAACAAGCAAATTTGAACAGGGAACATGCACAGCTGGGTCAACAGAAGATAAAGTGGAGGGTCTCAAACTGGCAACCTTATCCACAAAGAAATTAAGAAACTTATTACACATAACCTCAGAAGACTGCAAAAGAACATGATCCTCTGCATTCAGTACAGAATTTATAGTATTATACAAAACATGAGGGTTAAGTGAATTAACAACAATAAGTTGAGAAAAATAGGAGTTTTTGGCGGTCTTTACTGCCCTCTGATAAGCTTTCCAGCTTGTCTTAAGAGCTTCCAGAGAGACGTACAGCCTGTCCTTTTTCCATAGTCTTTCACATCTCCTACAGTCTCTTCTAATGGCTCGAGTAAAATCGGTTAGACTGGCCTTGGGTTTACACTGCCCGAGTCTTAGAGGAGCAACCACATCAAGGACAGATTTACAAACAGAGTCCAGATGAGAGAGTAATCCATCTACGGAGGACGACTCAGGGACTGGACACAAGTTGTTCAAATAGTGTTGAAAAATGCTCAGCAGTATCTGAGCCGAAGGCACGATAGCATCGCATAGGTGCAGCCCATTTAACAACAGGACTAAGAAGAACAACGTCAAATACAATGGGCATATGGTCAGAGAATACAGCATCCTCCACATGTAAGTTACAGACAGATGATAACACCAAGTCCAATGTGTGACCACGTTCTTGAGTGGCACCTTTAACAGATTGAACAAGATTAAAAGAGTTCACCAGGTCCATCAAGTCCTTAGGCAGGGGCTTCATGGGCAACAGACGTGTATATTAAAATCACCAAGCAGCAGGATCTGGTCATACCAGGATGCACAGTCAGCGAGAAACTCCGAAAACTCAGATAAAAACTCCTTGTTATATTTAGGAGGCTGATAAACTACACGGCAACGAAGGCGAGTGGCCCAGTTCACACAAAAGTTCAAAGCTGGTGTGTCGTGTCCATAAGGATAGTTGCTTAAACTCAAAGTGTGCTTTAAAAACAACAGCTAACCCCCCGCCACGACCAGAAGCTCTCGGAGCGCTAAAATAAGCACAGCCAGCGGGCAGTCGTTCAGAAAAGGTGCTTAACTCACCGGGTGAAGTCCAGGTTTCAGTGAAACAAAGGAAATCCAATGCATGGGAAGAAAAGAAAGCCTTCAAAATGAAGGTCGTATTCGCCACCGATCTGGCATAACCTGAAGCAGAGTAGACTGGACCTCGGACTGGGACCAAGACCATGACCCTAAGACGGCAGACTTGAACCAGACTGAACATCTCTGGATAGACCTCTGAAAAAAGCTGTGCACTGATGCTCTCCATTAACCTGATGAAGTTTGAGGTTCTGCAAAGAAGAGTGGCTGAAACTGCCAAACATAGGTGTGCCAAGCTTGTTCAAAGACTGTATTAGCTGGGAAAGGTTCTTCAACAAAATATTGAACAAAAGCTCTAAAATATATCTTACCTTTATCAGTTGTAAAGAAATCGTACTATGATCCCAGTGTTCATTAGGGATGGGTATCGTTTAGGTTTTATCCGATACCGGTGCCCAACCGGTACTTTTGAAACGGTGCCGGTGCTTAAACGGTGCTTGAACTGATGCTTAAAGAATGGAGAACACAAAATTGGTCCAAAAACCTCTCATGTTCAGCTGTTTTTTGTAAAAAGATAACAATGTTAGCCTTTTCTGCAGCTATAGGGCATATATGGTCTCACTCTTGGCTGGAAGCAGTGCTTAAACAATGGAAAAAACACAAACTTTGTCCAAAAACCTCTCATGTTTAACTGTTTTCCACTTTTTCTTTGGTCATTTTAGCCTTTTTGGCCAGGGTGAAGGGAGTATCTGCCATCAAACAAGAAGACAGCCGCATGTAACTACCACGGTGTTTGCTAGTTCACCTTACATGCATTAATGTAATAATGTGGTTAGCCTACTCAACGTTAATTACACACGAACAACATGAAGCTACTTACGCAGAGAAGAACGGCTGCTGCTGCCATCATCATCATCCTCATCATTTCTGCTACGCTGACAGGGCTAGAGGCCGGGACTCTACTCTTCGGGTTTTTGGGGGATGTTGCTAACTCCGGGTCCGATAACAGGCACCACACCCGCAGTAGATGTGCTCGGTGTGAGGTCTCGCAGCAAGCTATCAAACACGGCGCATTTCTCGGCTTTAAAAAAAACCCCCGCTATGCGTTGCCAGGTGTTTCATCAGATTTGAGGTGTTACCTCCTTTGACAGTATCACAGTATCAGCTTAAAGCACTTGTTGCAGGCTGCTGAGTTTGCATCTTTTGCTGTGAAGTACAGCCAGACTTTTGACCGCTTCGCCTTGGGCGTTTTTAATCTGTAGCTCTGCTCTAAAAGAACGTACGTACCTGGCCCCGCCTACTATCCTCGGAAACATAAAATGATTGGCTAGAATTGGCTCAGGAAAAAAAAAGCACCGAAATGTGAGCTGCTTTTCGGTCTGGTTACTACCGTTTATGTCAGAACCGGTGCCATGGCACCGGACACCGGTACCCATCCCTAGTGTTCATATAGTCCCTGTCTTCTCCGAGACAAGTGGACCAGTCTTAATGAAACTTTGTCCAGGACACTGTGAGTGCCAACATATTTATGGCTTAGACAAATATTTTATACAAATCTCATAATTGCAAATATTTGTACATCTGACAATTCAGTTGAGCGCTGAATAGCGACCTTACAGCTGCATTCACTGTGTGCACAGTCTGTGTTCATGTAGTTTAACAGTCAGTACAAAGTTTTTTATCTTCCCAGTGCAGCTGAGGGTGAGATCAAAGCTTAAAGTGCAGAAACTGCAACAGTGTGGGGATACGAAGATGAAGTTTGGGTTTGAGCATCATCATCATCTCATCATGAGATAATTGATGAAGCAACCTGCTGAGTCTTCTATATCTATAATTCATAATTAATGTTACAATATATATTTATAGGATTTATTCTCTGATATTTTCTTTATTGTACATATTTGTGTTGTTCAAAATATGACACCTAAAGCAGTGTTGCTCTGATGAATGAACCCATCTGTACATCTTCCTCCATAGGATTAAGTGTTATTGATTGTAAATCTTAAATAATTATTTTGTGAAATCTTACATATAATTAGAAATGGTATTAGAATGAACAACTTCTTTAATTACTGCTGTGTTTGGAGTTCCTCAGGGTCCGGGGCCCGGCCCTGTCATAGATGGGTCTTACCTTCGGTTTTCAATTAATTAAAAACAAATGTAAATAAACCAAAGAAGCAGAATTTATGAAGTTATCATTGGTGAATTCTGGCCAGTCACAACAGGCCATTCGAGGTTGACCAATACCGTTTAAATACAATTATGTCATGGTCAGAGGTTGTTCAGTGGGGGACGAAACTTTCCTTAACTTTGGATTGTACGCTGCTGCAGATGTCAGGTCCTGTGTCTTTCTCCTGTTGGGTGACTTAATGTCTCTTACTGTTTTTTTCGTCTATATAATGGCAGTTTAAATAACATTTGAATAAGACAGTACTTTTTAATTACTCTTTGGATTCTAAGAGATGAAGTGATGAGACTATTTTATTTTGATGCACGATAACTCGAGAAGAACATAGATTAGGATTTTTAAATTGATGCCATGGGTGCATTACAAATCTCAGTGACCTCAGCCTAAAGCTCAGACTCATGCAGAATAACCCATTATTTTAAATCTGCAGTATATTACAGGCCAGGACAACTTATTCAAATATGGGTAGAGTATAGCAGTTCACCTTGATATGCTGCTGCCTCACCTGTTCAGCTCAGACTGGTCGTCTCTGCCGGTGTTTCCATGTGTGCTTGTGAGAAATACTTGTGCATTACTTGAAAGTGAGAGATAGGAGAGTCCCCACTGATCGTTGTGTCGACTCAGATAATGACTAAAAACAAGCCTGTGCAGCATGTCAGCATATGACTTTTAGACCTTACTGACATTTTGATCATTTGTCAATAAGGAGCTCCGAGATTCTCAGAATACTGAGGGAGGCGAAAACAACGGTAGCAAATTCCACAGCAGCTTTGCTTCGTGTTGCCTTCTTCTATTCTTACACCACCACTGATTCAGGTTTTAAGGTTTTTGATGATACTTAGGGGAAACCTAGACTACAATGAGCCCAAGGTGCCTCAAGTGTGTGGCAGCCAGACAATTCAAAAGCTTGATGATACAGTGCACCTCCCATCCAGGCAGCCTGACACAATCAGACAATATCACACACTGTCAGGAGCTGCAGCACATCAGACGCTGTCCAGTCCAGCAGCACATTATGCAACTTGGTATCGCACACAGTCCAGTCCTGGTAGCGCTGCGGTCCAGTGCTATGAACCAAGTACAAAACTGTGTTACGGCATCTGTGTTTCGATTTCATGATTCATTCAACCTTTAATCTGAGGACACAGGTGAGTGCATTTAATGGGAAAATAAAGATACTAGATTTGCTTTCATTGTCAAAACATTTGGATATATGTGTAACATAATATTAACAACATGATATATAATGTATTTGTGTGGTAATGGGGAGATCCTCTGCCAATCAGCGCCTTAAAAAACGGTCCCACAAAGCTTTTCCTTGGAGCAAATTCTCTTTTCCACAGTCAAACATCATTTTTACATTTAGAAGCATCTCTGTGTCAGTACGTCATTTTGTGCAAAAATAAATTAAATATTTAATTTTGACATTTTAACACTGAGTAAAACATAAAGCAGATTAGTTTTTCAGAGGCAGATGGTGGTTATTACAAACAGTTGCTGACACGGTGTGAAATCTGTGAAGCGACCCTGTAAGTAACACTTAGGGTCAATAACTGTTACTTAGTTACACTTATTGAAGTGTAAAAGAATATTTTACTTGTACTGCAACGAGTTCATGCCTTGAAAATAAGGGCCCATATTCTGTGTTGTCTGCTGTCAAAGGGAAGTTTAAAATCCTTCAGTCTTTGGCTGCGTGATGAGTCCAGCTTTTCAATAGTTTGACCTCCCATAAAAGTGCTGCGCAGCAACCAGTGCAGGGAACATGACCTCAGACTCTTTAAATCTGTAAATGATATTGTATCTAAAGCTGAAGAAACTCTAAATTCTTTTGGGTTTTTATGTTGAGGAATATCAGGCTTACACTGTAAAACTGTTTCCTCGTGTAGTCCATCTGAGCGCACCTGTTGCCAGTTTATTGAGCTACTACCTGGAATATTTATGCTCTAAATGTTTAAAGATAATGAAAGTCTCAACATCAATAAATTACTTTCACTTGTGAACAATGCACTGAGCAGACTGTGTACAGTGGATTTGTTAGAGTAAAAGTAGCTACCTACAAGAAACCTGGCTGACATGAGAGATGCGTTTATGCACCGAAAAACTAAAGAGCGAGTGAGAGTTCACTGGGTTGTTAACTGAATATCAGCACATCCTTAAACACGTCCTGCTCCACACCAGCTGCTGCTGCAGTTTCGTGTGAAACTGCACCGGACCCTGGACCAGACGTTCCTTTTTAATCTTACCTTTTCATAGACCAATCAGAGAAAACTGCATCTCTGTGTTTATTATGTTTGGTGTCTGATCTTTTCTCTGTGCTCTGGGCTCGACTGTACAGACGGGGGAGTTACGAACAAAGATGAGTCAGTCCCACGAGGATAGCCTAACCAGTGTGGCCTGGAATCCAGATGGCAAACGCTTTGTCACCGGCGGTCAGAGGGGCCAGTTCTACCAGTGTGTGAGTATCCTCACTGCATGGGCACTGTGCTCGGTGTCCACAGGCTCCAACACAGCCTTAAAGGCAGAAAACATTTTCTCCATCTCGTAGGTCAGAGGAGAACGGTCAGACTGATTCAAACTGATAAATATGAAAAAACACTCATTACAACCAAGATAGGAAGCTTCTCTGAATCCACATCACACAGAACATTTCTTTCTTTCTTTCTTTAAAGGGACAGTGCAGTTGAACATAGGCCAAGTACAAAACATGAAGCTGATGTAACGCACATAAGTTTATAACTATTGCTAATTTTCAACCATTGTCCCCTGTTGGGCTTCAATCACAATACAAACATTTTACAATAAAACATACATTTTCATAGAACCAAAATACGTCATAAATATAACTACAAGTAATAGATGATAAATTTAAAAAACAACAACAAAAACATTAATGAAAATGACTACAGCTCTGATTTCCCTTTAACCGAACTTTGACCTTTAATGTAAAGAGGCTGATGTCAGTAATCAGTTTGATTCGGTTGGAAGTACAAGACAGGTACGTTCAATAATGTAAACATAAAACTATGAATTTGTGGAAAGTCTGGTGTTTTAATGGTGTGGCCAGTTTTTATATAAATGATGTATGTTATACACGCACATGTTTTTTGCAGAGAGACATCATTGACTGTCTGTGTGTCCTGATATACACATACACACACACACACACACACACACACACACACACACACACACACACATATCGTATATAGTGAAGTGAGAATTTAACAAGACTTCACAAGACATCATTATAATAAAGTGTAACTTAAAAATATGCAGAAGTAATTTCTGCTGACAAGTCAGAACATGCCTGCTTAGTGTGTTTATGTCTGCTGCGTTCATGAAAACCTCCGTCTCTTTATCTTTGGGTCACTGTGAGAGCTCAGACTCTCCTCCTGGAAACTAATTGAAGGTTTCAAGAATAACAACAAAAACAAACTGCATATCAAACAGGAAAGCTTTAAATTGATTGAATTCACATAGTAGCCTAAACACTTTTTTTTTTAATAGTCATCTATGTCCTAATGTTTAAACAGCCTCATACAGCTGGAGAGCACTTTAAAAATTAAAAAAATGACAGTAGGTGAGAGTCTGGCCTCCTTTATACAAACATAGAGACATGACGAGTGACTCAAGACTTTTGCACAAACTAAGAGTCTAAAGAATAAATCGAAACATGAAGTCTGAACTGTGTCTGTCTTATTCACCACCGTCCTGAGACTATGTCACAACTTTTCATGTTTTTATATCATCAGTGTTTCTTTGATGTGTTCAAATGATTTGATCATCCTCATGTTGTTACTGATTTATTGGCCTCAGAGTTTCTCAGTGTGATGATGACAGAATGATTTTTTTAAAAACAAGTTTCAAACAGTCTAAAGAAACTATACCCGTCTGTCCGTCTGTGGTTATTCACAGTTTTTAGTTTTTTCCACATTGCTGCCCACTCTGTTTCTCATTATGAACTTACAGCATGATTAACATAAACACGCATCAATTTCCCAATGGCTGCCACTTTATTAGGCACACCGTTTTTTCACTGTACACAAACAAGCAGTTTCTCTCCAACGCCTTGCTTCCACTAACATCGAGCTACAGTCTGAGTCCACGGGTAGCATCAATCCCACTGCAAACCCTCCAGGAGCCACACATTCTAGTTTTTATTATTGTTATTGAAAAAGGGACCACAAGTTAAAAACATCCAATAAATCTGGGTGACCACTTGTGTCTCATGGTCATTGCTAAATATTTAGTGCAAAACCTCAGAAATATTTTTTAGCATTTTGCTGAATCTGTGCTGCTCAAAATTAATTCAGTGTTAAAGTGAAAAGGAGGTCCCACCTGGTCCAACATAAAACTGGCCAGTGAGTGTTTCTGGGCTGATAACAATCATTTTCAGGCTGACGTCCTCCTGATTTTGCTTTGTTTCTGGTGAACTCCCAGGACTTGGATGGAAACCTCTTGGACTCTTGGGAGGGAGTTCGGGTGCAGTGCCTGTGGTGTCTCAGTGATGGCCGCACAGTCCTCGCATCTGACACCCACCAACGCATCCGAGGATACAATTTTGAGGACCTGACAGACAGAAACATGTACGTCATCAGAGTAGCTGAAGTACTAATTAGTCATTATTGCTTTAATAGTAATTGTATCTGTTGTGTCTTTCTGGAGATGTCTCTGCAACAGTTTCAAGGATCCGAGAAACTACTTAACACTTCAGTCCCAAAACACTGGTTGTAGAGATGTTTGCCTTCTACAGTCTGGAATAAATAGATCTATTGGATCAGCTGACAAAAGAGCAAGTGGAGCTGTTTCAGGAAATTATCCTGTATGAGATGAGATTTAAGAAACAACCACAGATATTCACTGCAAGTGTCTTAATGAATGTCAGATACTAATTTCTGGTATGTTGATCTCAGCCAACAAAGGTCATGTTTGGCCGTTATATCTGTGCGTCCATGATAGATCATAGTATGTGTGTCAGCTGATACGTTTCTTACCTGTACCAGGTCCTCCTTATAAGGACTCGGTCACTCCACATGTGGTTAATATGAAAGAAATGTGGAAATACTTTGATCATATTTGGTTGCTTTGCAAACTTGGAGTTATTCACGACTTTGTTTTTTGCATATTTGTCACACTTACATGTTTCAGATCATCAAACTACTTTAAGTATTAGACAATGATAACCTTAAATAATCTTAATAAATAATAAGAAATACTGAGTCCATCTTAGGAAGACCCAAACAGCCTAAGCCTAGTGGAGCATAACTAAGGGAGGATTCAGGGTCACCTGGTCCAGCCCTAACTA
>CAKLIZ010004612.1:2770-13235 GCA_922035795.1 Oreochromis mossambicus | reverse complement strand
GCTATGGTGTCTTGTTATGAAATGTACAAGAGTAAAAGTGTTTTTAGAATGTGCTTTAAAGATAAGTTTGTCTGGGAAACTCAAAGCTCTATAACCTGTATCAACAGAAATTCACTGCAGCCTGCGTAATATTTGATGCGTCATGATTTATTCTACTCTATCTTGCAAATACATATTTGTGTGGCAATGTCATGCACAACACACACAACTATTAGATCCTTAAGATCAAACCTGTGTCATTCTTTTGGTCCACTGCAGTGTAGTAGTCAAAAAACAGAAGAAGTGAAGTGGCCACAAATGGCCAGGATAGAGGCCAGAGTGTTAATGTTTAAAATGTATAAAAATATTATTGATTACAATTCTTTACTGTTAATATCAACAATAAGCTTTTTATTTTGAAATTACAAGTATAAAAAAAAATGCTGTTACATTTACATTTAATGCTGTTACACTGTAATCATTTATTATTAGTATGGACATGGAATCAAGGGAACAACATTTTGAAATAACTTTAATTGGAATTTTGTACTATGCAAAAACAAAACAAAAAACAACAACGACATATTAAACAAACAAACACAGCCAGTGCCTTCATTTGTCCATTACATGTCAAACATAGCACTGACCCTTAGTCCCTGCTCATCAGCACATGCTTTCAAAAAGAGCTCCATGTCCTCTGCAAACTGAAAACCAAAGAGGAACAAGTCCCTTGCTCCAGTGTCTTCTTCCTCTGACATGTCTCTTAAGACCCTCTGCTGGTCCCCTTGATTTAAGGACAGATATTTTGGCATTGTTACGTGTCCACGGAAAAGTGCCTTATTTTGGACAACCCACTGCACAGCAGAACGCAGATCTTCAACAACTGCTGGCTCCTGTGACAGACAAATGGGGATAAAAACATAGCCATTTCTCTGTTGCAGAACAGTTTTTTAACAGTTATTCAAATGTCACTAACCATGTAATTACACTACTGTTTAAAGTGAATACTGACCTGACTGACTTCCTGGAACTTGCGCTTTTTCAGTCTGAAAATGGGCACGTGTTGTCCTTCAAGCACAGCTTTGGCTTCCTCTCTCCAGTGTGCAAATAGCTTGCCAGAGCTTAACAGAAAATTTTGATATTGTTATGGTGTGTAAACTTTGACACAACATAGAACAGAAGTCAAAATATAAATACCTCCTGAGATCAAAGTTCTCCATCAACAGCAAGCACCACCATTTACGTAAGTAGGGCATGTCTGACTGTAAAATATCAATATGAAACATATTCAACAACTTTCAAAAGATTGAAGACTCCATTGCTGTGAAAGTAAATAGGATACTTACTATAGTATAGTCAAATGGTGCATCCAGTGCCACGTACAGAGCAGACTATTTGGAAGAAAAAATAAAAATGTCCTTTTTTAAGAAGCTTAAATTAGCTTCTGTATGAATCTCAAGAAGAGAAGAGAAAAATTACCATCAGCATGAAGATCCCACAGTCAACTCCATAGTCTTGGCTTGGAAAACCCTGTATTACATTGAAAATAAAGGCTCGTTAATAAAATCCCTTAAAAGAAGACTAGCGTAATTCATATTATTCACCATACACTTAAACTAACACATACCTTCAAGTCAAAGCTCTTTTTTTCTGACCACTGCCCGGGAATGATCTTCACTGCAAGATTCCTTTTTTTCAAGACAGTTACATTCACAAGTTAACAGACATCATCATGATGGGTGTGAAATGTTTATTGCTAATAGCACCAACTGTAACTACAGGCCTTAGGAACACGACCTCAACAAAACAGCATAACAAAATGAAAAAGTACAGTCACATGCTCACAGTTGGTCAAAATTAAGCATTTTCAGCTTTAATTTCAGGTTGGCATATTTTACAAACTAATATTTAATGGTGTTTTATGTTAAACTAGAACATTTGAAGACCCTATTTATGTCTGAAACTCATCTAAAGACAGCATCACTGACTTGATCAGAATGTGAAGATGAGAAATAGATTAAAATGTTGAAGCATCATGCTGATATAGTTTATAAAAAAAAGCATGTGAGTGTACTGTATGTGTGAACACTCAAGATCAGCAGAACATGATCTGGGATGCACTTAACCTGGAACACTGAACAGGTTCCTGAAAACTCTGGAACAAACCAAAAATGCTTATAAAAATGTGACCTCAAAAGTGAAACATATTGTTGGCCACCAAATCCTGCCTTTGTGTATAATGGGTCAAGAAAGAGGATTTCTCTTTTAGGTGGCTTCAGTACCTAAAAGACAGTTAGCCATGACTTCAAACCTGAAAACAATGTCATTGCAAGCGATCGTAGTCAAAGACTTTTGAAACTGCGTCATAAAAGCTTGAATACATCTCAGACACATAACAAAATTCTAACAGTTTTGTATGTGTCAAAAAACAAGACTTACACACAACTGGAAATGACCAGGTGTCCAGAGAGGGAGAACTATGATGTCCATCCTCTGAGCATCAGTCTGAAACAGATTTTTTTTTTTTAAGTATTCGGTATATGAGCTCTCACCAAAGTTATAAGAAAAATCATTTTGATTACTTGCTTGTTTCTAGGACGGTACACTTACAGGAAAGGACTGCAATGGATCACAGCCATAGGGTGCAAGCCAAGTCCGGGTCACATACAGATTTTCTATGTAAATGCTTATCCCCTAGAATGTAAAAACAGCACATTTAAAACAACAACTCTTTAAATTTAAACTTTACAATCATCATATACAACATACAGTACCTTTGACTGAACAATTTTAGTGATAAGCTCAAAACAGCCATTTCCAATCTGAAACAGAAAAAATCATCAAAAAAATGAATGCACACTTTATTATTTCATATTCAAAGAAACAACATACTTACAGTCGATTCCATTTGTTTGTTTAAACCCAGTGTCCAAAAATCTGCCCGCGTGAGGCATCCAGAAGACGTTTCAACAATCAGCTCATCTTTGGGTCTGCTGATGTCCAGAACGTAGTTGAGCTAAAAAAACAGAGAGGTGTCATAGACTGTGGAGGACAAAATCTAAAAGTTGCACTTTGCGACATCTGAAAACTTTAACATACAAGCTGTTGTTGGCCAGGGTGCGGTACAAAACACCATGATGAACGGCTGGGCAAAATGTTCTCAGGCTTTGTCAGAGCTTCGCACGGTGGTCCACACAGGTCAGGAAAAGTTGCATCTGTTGACCTTCTATTGGCTTTCTTGTTGTCAACTGTTACCTGAGGTTCTGTAGGGATTTTAACAGGTTTCAGACAAAACACTACATAGAATGCATATTAATTGTATACAAATGCAAGAAAAATAAGCACTATTTATAGAAGGAAATTCATTTGAAACAGCATGTAACGAATTCCTTTATGAGCCATCAACTACAACAAGATAATGAATACAAGATTGTCATATGTAGGTGAAATAATAATCACTATTCAAAATAAGAAATTTTACCAGTGTCACCAGACATTGAAGGTGCTGGGTTCAACACAGTTTCTGTGGTTTCTCTGGGTTTATTGCACACCTGTGGGGCTAGGGACACAAAGAAAATAACAATATACACACACAGATAGGAACAAATCTAACATGTGAACAATGGTAGCGTTCTGGTCATGAGACAATGCATGTACTTACCTACGACAGCCTGACCCAGTGCCGACAATGAGATATTGATCTTTCCAAGTCGACCATGTCTTAGCTGCCTCTCCAGAAGTTTCTTGTTGGTGACAGTGTTATAATGATGAGTTATATTTCTCATCAGAAACACATGTGTGGATGGACTCATATTACTTAAAAAGTAATTGCTTTTCCTCATGTTTGCAAAGAACTGTTCAACAACTTGACTGTTCAGCCAGCCTTTCAGCTCTGGGACAAGTTGAATTCTGCGTAATATGTCCTTGGGATCTTTTGTATTTCCCTCATGAAATCTGTCATACAGGACATAATGGTCAGATGATCCAGTGACAGGATGAGGATTTTCATTTACACCGTCCATCCTTTCATTTAGCCATGGAAGATTCACTTTCAGGCTTCCATCCTGTGCAGCCTTGACATTTTCCTCAGTGGGCTCAGCCAGTCGACCTTCATGTGGATGAAATGGCAGTTTATCAGGAACCCGCAAATTGGTGTGTGCCGCCAAACCCCTCGCAAAATCGTAAACACAGACGTTTGGCATGTGCTTCCAGGACAGGAGAAGGTCAGCAAAATCCCGGGGACTTTCAGCACGAAGATTAAATTTAACACTGTATACAATGCCATGTGGACATAGTATTACAGACCATCCTCCTGCAAGCAAAGATTTAAAAAGTTGTTTGTGATTGTAATTACATATTTTAATGCTACTTCTAATAATCGCTAAGTGATGCTTACCAGAGGCACCCCATATGCTTTGAAAGACCTTATCATATGTCTGCCTGCTCTTCATCTTCTCCCTCAGTCTGGTGATGAGATCAAAGCGGGAGCCTTTGGAGTCGATGTTGCATGCTTTACACAATTTTCTCACCACTCCAACCTGACAGTAATTAGGGAAAACTGTAAATGGAACAACCCCAGAACTTTATGTCACATATTCTGAAAACTTCAAAGCAATGTTACCTTTTGTTTGGCGAGTTCATCCAACAGACGGTCTTCTGTGACACTGCTAAGCTTTGCTTCATGTGAAGAGCTTGTTCTTACTTTTTGAAACTCTGTGTTAAGCACAATGTCACTTGTTCGAGTTTCACTCCCAATCCATGGTGCCCAGTTCGTGTAACTTGGTGGTACTGAAAATGGATTCTTCACGCCGCCTACAGAAAATGGCATGTTTTTAATTACAATCTCAATTACTTTAAAACACTGAATGACTTTCAATAAGTTTTTGCCATCACTCACTTGGAAAAAACCCACGGCTTATCATTTCCAGCTGAATAGAGTTCCAAAAACCTTCAATGTCATGTTCACCATTGAAGTCTTCCGGAGGGGCTTTGAGGTCACTCACTATAATAAATTGACTCATAAGAACAAGCACATAATGTACACAATGAACTATAAACACAAATGTACATTAAACTTACCTGCTAACTTGAACACCCCTTTTCTATGTAAGTCCATAACTACCACAGGGGGGTGAAACCCACAGTTTATGCAGGAGTACATGTAGACTGTGTCAGTCAAAGCCTCAAAATGGCAATAAGCATGAAAAATGGTATCCCTAGAAGGAAACTTCACCCTTCGTAAGCCCTCCAATGAGTCAATGACCCTTGAAGCGGATACATGGTTCTGTAATATGACAATAGGGTGAAGAAGACTGTGATTACACAGTTATTTAAATTTGGGCACCAACATATAATGACACAAACACATTTTTAAAGCAATCTTCAGATGAGTATGTTTTATTTTTGCGATCCTCACCTGCAGATTTTCTCTCAAAAAAAGGCAGAGTTCAAGAGACAACACAACGTGGTTGTCAAAGTTGTGAAGCCCATCTGTCCACTCCTGGTATCTGTAGACCATGTGGCACTGAGGACACGATCTATGGTGTGTTGAAACATCTGTTAAAGAAAAATCACATTAATCTCAAAACATTAGTATAGGAACAATTATAACTAATAATTTCACACTGATATTTACTCTTATTCATTCAAACTTACTCTCAATCACTCCCATCATGCTGACAATCCTCGCTTTATTGGTAACTAGAACAGCCTCATCAAGTTTTGGGTGCTCTGGGCACACCTGGCACAACGTTTCACATGGAAAGAGCTGTTTCTGATGATCCATTTTCTGTGAGATGACATTTTCTGGAAGAGATCCAGGAATTTTTTTCTCTTTAAAAATATAGCGTATACTCCGTTCGACGGCAGCATTGTCCTCAAAGGAAGAACTCTCCTGAGTGATCTGTGATGGGGTGCCTGATGATAGTGGTACAGTTGATTTGAAGATGTCTCTCTGTGTCTGGAAGAGATGCCATTTAGCTATGTTTTTATGAGGACATGATATTCGTGGCTTTGCACAAGCACAATGCCAGGTGTTCCTCAGAGCATTGTAAGTCACAAATATTCTGCCAAGACGGCAGAAACTGTGTATTTCCGGCTCAAATACAGACAAACAGATCTGTGTTGAGGATCCACCAAAATCCACCCTCACACAAAGTGGAGCATGTGCCATCTGGGCAGCTTTCTGTCTCTTTATGCATGTAGCAGCTTTGGCCTCTCCAAAAAATTTAAGGTCCACCATTTCCATCACGATGTGCTCTTGAAGAAAAACCTCCTTTACAGTTTCTTGGCAGTAATCTAGTGAGCGAAGGTGCTCACATAAACTGAAGCCTAGTCCGCTCCGCTGGGCCAGCAACTGGTATTGCTGACATTCCTCCAGCTCACATCTGATATTGTGAGACATCCCCCATGTTTTCCTCTGAACGTGAACTGGCACAGAGAACCCATGGCCAGTTCTCTGCACAGCAAATAACCCTGTACTTTCATCTACACAAACACACTGCAGATGACTGGCCAGGCAAACATCTATTGATTGGTTGGAGTGCTTCCTCATCATGTGAGCCTTGTAGTTTTTTGTACGAAGAGTAAGGCCACAGTGAGGGCATGTCATTTTCATAGACTTTCCATAAGCTGCTGTTTTATTGAACACAGAGGGTAGAGCATATGAATGTTCTAACAAAGATTCAGAAAATGGTTCAGATACCGAAGACAAAACATTGGGGGGGAGACGGGTCTCCTCGGAGAGTGCTGCCGGGGGGAGACGGGTATCCTCGGAGAGTGCTGCCGGAGGAATACGGGGCTCCTCGAAGAGTGCTGCCGGAGGGAGACGGGGCTCCTCGAAGAGTGCTGCCGGAGGGAGACGGGTCTCCCCGGAGAGTGCTGCCGGAGGGAGATGGGGCTCCTCGGAGAGTTCAGCAGGGAGCAGTCCTGATGATGGTGGCTGACTTGGCATTGAAGAATGCTGACAAGACAATAAATGCCTTGCCATATCCCCACGCCATATGATTGTAATCTTACAGACAGGGCAGTGTTGTCCTACAAGGCAGCCTGCACCGGCATATCAGTTTATCTGTAAGAGATAAAAAACAAACAAAAAAAACCAAATAGACGTAATTTAAATGTAGTTGTATAGAATGCAATCAATTTATCTAACAATCAGATTGTACATGTTAACAAAAACATTCAAGCCAACCTCAATAATGAAAGCAAAATAGTATGGATCGCAAAAATTATTTCAAGAAAAGTGGTGAAAAGTAAATAAAAATATATTTTATAAAAACACTATTTTTGTTGCAGATGAATGCACTGAACTGTACAATGTCAACAGCAACTTTTAAGTCAACAAAGATACTGCAGAAGTTCTTAAAAAGGTGCATATTTATAACTATAAAGTATATTTAATGCAAACATACTGTTGAAATGCAAAGCATTTTTTATATGCACACTTAGATGCTCCTCAATCTTTGCCCTGACAGTAGGGCTGAAAGTGGGGCACAGAGGGCAGTGAAAGAGTCCTCTGCAACACGTGTTGCATTCCTGCAATTCTGGCTTTAAGCCCGAATTCCAGATTGATATGTGCATCTAAAACAGAGAGAAAAACAGATTAACACCATATACACATTTAAGTTCAGGTTTTAGCAGAAATAACAATTTACAGTTGGCATGTAATAGATTTGGGAGGAAAATTCTTGAAAAAAAAAACATATTTTACAAGACACTTTAATTTGTGAGATATGTTTCTATTGACATATAACAGTCAATTGAACAGGGGCTAACTAAAATCTGGGCAATAAAAAAGCAGTACAGAATAGAATAACGAATAGAAGTATTAATAAATATATAAATCTGTTTGTGACGTAATTTACAGTGTTGACGATAACCAAAGTATCAAAAGTACACACGTTCCTTACTACAGTTTAGATACCTCTGTTTAAAAATAATCAAATAAAAGTAGAAGCATTGACTCGACTTTTTAGTCAAGTGGAAGTAAGAAGTACAGGGTCTAAAATATAATGTATGTACAAAATTTTGAAGTAATCTTGCGTCCAAAGCACGCGTGCGGGGGGCTGATTTACAAATGTATGGATTACAAAGTACAGACACACGTGCTAAAATGTGAGAAGTAGAAGTATAAAGAAGTATACAGTAGGCATAAAAAAGTACAGCAGTAAAGTAAAGATACCAGAAAATTCTACTTAAGTACAGTATTGAAGTATTCGTTATTTTGCATCTCTGACGCCAACAATAAATCATATTCTAAAGCAAAATGTGTGTTTTTTTTCTTCTTCTCGCCCACAGAAACCCTTAATCCAGCTCTCTTACTTAAACCAGGCCCAGGAAAAAGCATATCTGTGTGTTTCTCTGCCATGGAGCACGATGGCAAAAAAATTAAAATAAGAAGGAATGTTGTTGTAACGCAAAAAAAGTGGCAACATGATCATTGTAAGAAAACTAGACGATTCCCAGAATTATGAAATTACTAACGGCAAATTTATTTAAGAAAAACTCTGTCCCAACCTTTGCGACCCACTTGCAAGACTTCCACATACGTGTTTCTGGCTACTGTGGAGGTCACGTGCTTCCGGCTACTGTGGAGGTCACGTGTATCCGGCTACTGTGGAGGTAATATGGCGCTCCCCAGTGGCTGCAGCCAGACCCTTCTCGAAATTAAAGCAAATGGTAGCTATCCTGTGGGGTCAGCAACAGTATTTTTTTCGTGCTCAAATTGGCCAGGAAAAGGCTACAATAGCAGCTATGAGGTCGCCCAACTCATCGCAAGACATGGCAAGCCTTTTTCAGATGGAGACCTCATAAAACACTGCCTCGTTAAAGTCACCGAAATAACGTGCCCGGAAAAAGTGCAGGATTTCAACAACGTCAGCATGTCCAGAAATCCAGTTGTGCGACGCATTGAAGACTCGCCAGCCAACATTAAACTGCAACTGTCTGATAAAGCTGTGCTTTTGATTTTTACTCCATCGCATGCGATCCGAGCACTGATACCACAGACACCGCACAGCTGCTAATGTTTTTGCGGGGAGTGGACGAGAGCACGAGCGCTTTAGGTGAGTAAAAAATATATTCCACAGTACACGTGTGTTAATAAGCATGCATGTGCAGGTACACATGCTTCAAATATCAATAATGCGCATCAATTCTGTCACTACCCTGCTTTTGCGCACCACTTTCTTATATGCGTTTTTCTTGCTAACACACAGAGTACACACCGCTGTGCACAGCGCACGCACACGCAAAGTCAGCTGATCTCATCTGATGCAGATTTGCTCCTTGATCAAGTGACATTTGTCCGGATTTTTGCACGAGTGGCGGACGATCAGCACCGCGGCTGGATGGCCCGATTTACATACCCAGCGCAGCTGATACTCACCAGAATAATTTACTAAAATTATTTGCACTCCTGTTATTAAGTCCAGTTCAGTCTGTTAATGTTGATAACGGTTTCAAACGAACGTTAATAGGTGTGTTGCTAAGCCTAAGAACTTAAATAACAAGCTTGAAATGTACCCGTCCCATTTTCCCCTTTATTGTTTTTCCTCTGTGCTGTAAATCTTCTGTCTAAGAAGAAATCTGAGGCTGCTGTTCTGAGAATGAGCTACCAAAGCTTTCTCTGAATAAATCAACAAAGATCCATTTATGGAAAGCTGTGATGAAGGCAGTTTTGTCTTTAATTATATTCAACAATATGAATTTGACCACTTTTAAGTGATTTTTCTAACTTTAATACACTTCAGTTAAGGTTATATACCTAATTTCTAGTAAGTGGCCCAGCCCCTCCTATATTTGTGGCCCTCAGTGAAAAAAGTTTGGACACCGCTGACATAGAGGGATCCAAACTTCAAGTACTGGTGTTTATTCACGCACATCAAAACAAACACAAGTGTTTATTTCCAAGTCAAAACAAAATAGTAATTTCACACAAAATTTCATCTACATCACATGCAATGTCCTCTAGTCCAAGGCACCGGGGAAAATATCTTCTGGAATGGCGTATCCAGGCCTGACATGATGCCTGGTCAATATCCCCACATGCCTCCTCCATTGCCTGTAAAAGGGCTATGCGTTGATGGGGATGACGGTCATAGACCTTCCAGCGCCAGGCAGAGAAGAACTCTTCAATTGGATTCAAGAATGGAGAACGGGGGGAGGTTGAGTACAGTGAAGAGTGGGTGATCTGTAAACCAGTTGCGGACCAAAGCAGCCCTATGGAAACTAACATTGTCCCATATGATGACGTATCTGGTCTGCTCTGGTCTCTGAACATTAGTGAGCATGTCATGTAAGGTGTCCAGGAATGTAATAATGTGTGCAGTGTTATCGGGCCCAGGGCTGCATGATGGTGAACAACACCATTTTGACTTATAGCTAGGGCTGCACAATTAATCGTTAGAAAATCGCGATCTCGATTCATACTTATGTGCGATCTCATTTCCAAATGACAACGATTTAAAAAAAAAAAAAAAAAAAA
>CAKLIZ010004610.1:0-13238 GCA_922035795.1 Oreochromis mossambicus | reverse complement strand
TGAGTAATGCCATTTCCCATTGGACAGCTGCTGACGTGTACCGTTGATGTAAATTTTTATTACTATTATTTCTTTGAATGTACTTGATTGACTTTATAAAGCTTCTTTAATTGTTTTACATTTGGTACTTTTATATTTTGAATTTTATCAGATTTACTGTTATTTTGTGTTTAAGTTCAATGTGAGATTCAGAATGGGGAAGAAAGATGGTTTAAGCTACTTTCAACGTGGTAGGGGGGTTAGAGCCAGTCTGAGTCTGAATATTTTAGAAAATGCTGATCTGCTTGGATTTTACCACACTACTTTACCAAACTACACAGCAGAATATTGGAAAAACGTTTTCTGCTCTGACAAGTCATGATTTGTGCTGTAACAGTCAGATGGGAGGATCAGAATTTAGGGTCAACAACATCAAAGTATGGATCATCCTGTCTGTCTACAGTTCGGGCTGGTGATGGGGTATAATTTTCCTGATGAACCTCGGGCCCCTTGTTACAAAGTATTGTTTAGACACCATCTGCTCCCTGAGTATTGTTGCTAACCATTTCCATCCCTTTGTTACCAGTGTAGCCATTTTTAAATGGCTGGTTCCAGCAGACTTATGCACTATGTCATAAAGCTCAAAACATTGCAAACTGGTTTCTTGTACATGAGGATAAGTTCACTGTACACGAATGGCCTCCACAGTCACCAAGTTACAATCAAATAGAGCAATTCTGGGATGTAGCAGAACGAGAGAGACATGCCATGGACACTGTGTGATGCTAACATGTAAATATGGACCAGAATCTCAAAAGAATATTTGCAGCACCTTATTGAATCTATTCCATGTAGAATTAAAGCAGCTCTGAGGACAAAAAAGTATTTATCCCAGTATTATTAAGGTGTACCCAATGAAGTGACCAGTAAGTGTGAGTGAATGTGTGGTTTAAAGTGTGTACAAGAGCAGAGTGTTTAACAAGAAGAGGACTTATTTGGTGTGTTTCAAGAGATTTTTTTTATTTAATTAAAATTCAGAGTCCGTTTAAATCAGATGCTAATTTAAAATCTTCCTTACAGCAGAATTTTGTGCTCTGTTTGTAAAATCTCCATTTCAGTCACAGATTTAATGTTTATTAGCCGGGGCAAGCATGTGATGAAGAAAAATGCAAACACACCTAAAAACAATATGAAAACAGAAATACAATCTCCATATTTACAAAAAGGACAAAAATAAGACAGACAATTTGAACAGTCTATTATTATTATTATAAACATTATTTTTAAATTAATGAGTCTATTATTAGTCTAATTATTTTTACTTAATTAAAACAGCATCTCCTTTTCTTTATAAACCAACAAATACAGTCCGATCTCTGGTTCCAAAAAGTGTGAGTTAATGAGGATTTTAGACTGAGGGGAACATTGAATGGAAGGATTAACCTTTAAAAAACAGAAGCTGATGTTTCAACACATCATTCCAAACTTCCTCTCATAGTTTTTCTTTCCAGTGTTTGTGACGACATATAAACCATAAACAGAGGAAGGCAGAACCACACAGCTCTATAAAGAAAGATTAAAGAAACGTCACAAGAAAGGTGTTTGAACTGAGCGTCTTTGAGATATCCCTGTCCCTTTCTAAAGAACAAAAAGTTGAATCCAAACGTTTTAAAATAAACAAATTTGCTAAAAACAAGCATAAAACATACAAGTTTACCTCCAAACCAGAGCAGTAAAAAAAGAAAAAGAAAAGAAAAAGAAATAATCTGTCCGATGAACATGTGGAAAGGCCCTCCTGAAATCCCATCAAACATATCGAGTTGATTATTGCCACTGATGGTCAGTCGCCTTCTTTCACCTTCACTTCTCTTTCTGTGATGGGAAAAAATTGTAAAATTAAATTCAGAGGAAACACCAAGAAGCACCACGTCCAGGGTGATGGAACATACAGTAGGTAACTAAATTAATAAGAGATTTCTGTAAACACATTTCAATGTTTGTCTGCAGTAAATATAACAGTGACATTACCTTATCTTGTTTATCAGCCTCAGCTGAGCCTATTTACAGAGAAATACAAATTAAAAAACAAAAAGTCAGGCACAGAATTTAGTAAACATCTTACTTTTTGAAATATATTACACATTATTTTTTATTTGATCCAAAAGGTAACAAGATTTTCTCCAGCTTGAAATGATAAAAAAACCCTTCAATACACATTAAAACTGTCATTAGATATTTTTGTGTCAATATTTGCTACCTGAGCTGGTAAACGTCCACGAGACAAACTTGATGAGCCCATAAAGCACCAGCGCCACGCCGACCATCGCCATAGAGTCCTCGATGGACGGAGAACTGAACCCTGAAAAGGAAAAAAGATCGTTAGGATTTATCTGATCTGAATAAGTTTGTTAATATCAGTTAAATCATTCTTACAGTACTGTGCAAACATTTTAGGCAGGTGTGAAAAAATGCTGTAAACAAAGAATGCTTTCAAAAATATAAATGATGTCGATTGTCCCCAAATGTATTCTGCAGCAGAACAACGACCCCAAACATACAGCCAAAGTCATTAAGAACTATCTTCAGTGTAAAGAAGAACAAGAAGTGCTGGAAGTGATGGCGCGGCCCCCACAGAGCCCTGATCGCCACATCATCAGGTGTGTCTGGGATTACATGAAGAGACAGAACGATGTGAGGAAGCCAACATCCACAGAAGATCTGTGTTTAGTTCTCCAAGATGTTTGGAGCAACCTACCAGCCGAGTTCCTTCAAAAACTCGGTACAAATGCAAGTGTACCTAGAAGAAGGCAAAGGGTGGTCACAGCAAATATTGATTTGATTTAGATTTCCCTTTTGCTCATTCACTGCATTTTGTTGATTAATGAAAATAAATGATTAACACTTCCATTTTTGAAAGTATTCTTTGTTTACAGCTGCCTAAAACGTTTGCACAGTATTACATATACTTCAATATCCAACCTTTAAGAGTTATTTCACCAAGCCCTTCCCATGTTTGTCATCCAACCGAGCCATTTCAGGTACTAACAGAAATAATTATTTAATGGCTCTCATGGTGTTTATCATATCTGTGCTGCTTCATTCATCTATAACAGATATACTAAAATGTTCTAATGTCATTAATTATTACTTTAATGCAACAGTTCAGGTTAGTCTGAAGGTTTGTGGTGCAGTAAATCTACTACTTTAGCTCTGTTTTTAGAAATAAAAATATCACAGTGAGTCATTAATGGTACTACATGGTTACTTGCTGATTAACAAAAATCAAACTGTTTTAAATCCAGAGGCTGGTGATTCAAACTGTTTACTTAAATCTAAGAATGTGTTGAACTACATCAAAAGTTATCCAGGTAAACATGTTTCAAGATTATTCAAATAGTTAAATATTTAGTCATTTATATGTGATACTAACCTAATAAGCCACATTTAAAGGAAAGTGTTTTATTAGTGGTAATATCTTTTCTTATATCAGTTTCCCTTCTATACTATTCTACCTTTCTTCTCTCTATTTCACCATTAGTACCTTCTCCAGGTGTATAAAAACTCATTTAACTCAACATAAACTGAGCTGTTAATTTGCTTGCGTGTCTTCCAGCTTTGCATTACCGATGACATTGAGGGTCACGCTGGTCCGTCTCGTGCCTCCAGCGTGGGCGGCCACACAGGTGAGCTCCCCTCCTCTGCCCAGGTCCAGCTTAGAGGTGTCGATCTCGAGCCGGGAGGTCTGGCTGAAGGTGCGGTCCCAGGCCTGCCTGTGGCCCGTTACGCTGAATGAATCCAGGGTCTTGGACTTCCCGTCGGCACCTTTAATCTCCCAGCTGAACTCCACGGGGAGGGGCGCAAAGCCGGACGCTTCACACTGGACGTTTATAGTCTGACCTGGAACAGCGAGGGGCAGGGGGGAGGGGTGGATGGAGAGGGATGGAGGTTCTGGGTGGAGAGAGGAGCAGAAAAACAAGATGAGGTTAAAAGTTACATCTGGAGTTTTTACAGAGCTGACTGTTTATTTTAAACACATCTGCTTATTTCAGTGAGGCAAACACGTGCGTAATGCTCCAGAAATACATTTTCCTCACCTTCAATCTCAAGGTCCAGCGCCACCTGAGCGAGCAGGTGTGGCAGATACACCGTGCAGATGTACGTCCCAGAGTGAAGCACTTTAGCCTCCTGCAGGAGCAGGGATGCGTTTCCTTTCTCGTGCAAAGCCTCAAAGTCCAGCGTGGCTCCTTCTTCCTGCGTGTCGGCGAGGTGGTCAGTCTTCCCGTCGTAAGCCAGAATCAGCCGTCCGCGGCCTCTGAACTGGTACCGCCATTCGACGGCGAATCCAGCCCCATACAGAGGAGAGGAAGGGTTAATCCAGAAGCCGCAGTCCAGCTGCACGGGCTCCCCGAGTCTGGACTTTACTGAGACCGTTTTAGTCGTCACGCTCAGGATCACTGAGGAAACAGAGTCAGACCGACACACGTGAGATAATAAACTTTTATAATTGTTGGCCAATTAATTTATTGATTTGTGAACTCCCAGATATTAATATGCTGGGTTAAAATTAGATCATTACCACTGTGCTCTTTAGATCCTGTGGGGGCGCGGGTGATAGTAGAGATGCCCAGCTGTTCGTTCAGGCCCTGAAATGCGGATGAAAACCACTCAGCCTGCAGGTACACGGGGCTGAGGCCAGACTCTGTGAGCGAGGAAACCCAGTCCAGGCTGGAGGGCTGCGGCAGGAAGGGGTTGATCTCACACTGGGGCTTCGTCACGGAGCCTCTGGGAGGGTTGAGCGAGCGGTGGCAGAGGGTGCCAGCCGGGTCTGAGAAACAGGAGTCAAAGGTCACGATTATACAACATGTATGAAGTTTTCAGATACTCAATCTACTTATTAATAAAAGAAAATAAGATGAACAGCAGCCTGATCTTAAGGAGCAGATGATGTAGAGACCAACACATATTAGATCTGCTTAAGATGTAAAACTGAAATCAGTGTTTTTCTGCCTAATAAAATATTAATTATATGCTGAAGTAGATTTAAATGTGTATAAATATATTAAGTGAAAATTTTAACCCACATAGTAACACAGTTTGTGGTATTATAATTTTTACCTAATTCCATTTTCTTCTTTTGCTTTTCATGTTGTTTTTTTTGTATAGTTTTTGTACGTGTTGCTCAGTATTATTTATTCAGAGGCCCAAATGGGACAGATATGGCAAATTATTTTATTTTTAAATGTTGTGGAGGGTGGTTTGTGTTACATACCTGTCCCTAAACAAATGTGCCTTTAACCTACACATTTGAAAATACATAAGAAATAAACCTTAAAAAGAGATGCTTTGGTCAATAATGGAATCCATAAAAATACAAAAAGAAAAATATAGAAACATGCAGAGCTGCTATGAATACCTGTTTAGATTTATTATCTGAATTGTTATGTATACATAACATTTAATAACTCAAAGAGAAATGTTGATGGAGTCAAACTAACAACCTAGGAAATACATGTTTTGCAGACCTAATGTGCTAAATACACACTTTATGTGCAGTAACTTTTAAACACCAAGACATTTTAGTGACTAAAACCAGCAGCTGGGATGTTTTATACAGGAACATTTGGTCTATATGTTTATTACACACTGCCAGACAAAAAAGTCACCACCTGGACTTCACTAAGGAAACAGGTGAGAGCCTTCCACTGTACTGGAGGTTTGGCGACCCTGTGTGTTCACGAATATGAGGTCAGTTGATCACCTGACTATTACTGAATGACTGTTTTTCCCATCAGTGGGATTTTTGCTGTGACTTATCAAAATGACGCTACAGTGAAGGAGATGATGAATAGTGTGACTATTTCGGCTGTACCATTTCCTTTATTTTCAACAGATCATCTAAAATGTTCTCATGTAAATAATTATGGTTTTCAATCATTTTTATGCCTAATGGACTTCTTTCTGTTAACTGAGCTAATTTTATTGTCATGTTGGACGTTAAGTATCTGCCTCAGGCTTTAGCAGCGGTAAAATCTGCTAGCCATGGTTCAGACATACTGGGACTCAATCAGATGTAAATGCATCCAGATAAGAGAGAGGAGAGGAAAAAGTGGACATAAACTCTGATAAAATATGAGTTTTATCGAGCTGCAGAACTTATTTAACTAAGTTGGATTGTATTTTACTCATTACCGATCACAGAGTAGACTCTTTCAGGGTTGATGTCTTTAGGAGCTCGCTGGGACTCGTCATTCTGGCCGTCTGCTTCGGTTCTGATGTGAAGCAGGGATTTTTCTTGGGTCGTAGCTCCAGTTAAACCTCCTCCTCGTCCCGCCTTCTCCTGCACAAACCAGCACTCCAACACCGGACAGCTGCTGCTGCAGGCTTCAGACAAAAGTTTAACAGGAGATTAATGGGTAGTAAAAACTTTGTAAATATCAGACCACATTATATTATGCCATTATGTTTCCCGACATCATCCACTCAGAAAATTATTGCTCAAGCTCAACCAATAAACAAGGCAGTTATAGGAATTATTATTGAAAAGAAAGTTAAATCAAGCATAATATGTTTCATGAGGTCCAGTTTGAAATGACAGCTAAAAGTAAAAGTCCAGATCTGTCTGGCGACCCATAAATATTGTACTTAACTGTTTCCACCCCTTCAGTGTTTTGCTTTTGGTTTACTCCCCTCCTTTTTTTTTTTTTTTGATTTTTCATTTAGCAAACAGGCAGCAGCCCATCTACCTTTCCCAGAAAATTAAGTCTCCAGCTGTTTCCTGTGAATATCGCACAGTCTTAATCACTAAAGTGAAGACAGCACTGCTTCAATTTGTGATTTCAGGTATTGGTGATTGTATTTCTAAATAGACTGTAGTCAGCAGGATTTACAAAGGGGTAACATGAAAAACAAAGAGTATCTTTATGACTCTTGTTTTTGTTATTACTTTATTGTACCTACTTCGTAACCAATTCAGACCTTTTTGGCCTCTTAAAATATCTTTATTGAACCGTTGTTATATTTGTTGTAGTTTTCATATACGATATGGCCATATACCTCTAAAAGAAGACGCTTTTAATGTCCGTGGCACTTTTTAACTGGTTAAATGTAGGATAACTTTGCCAGAAAGTGATCGCAGCTTCTACGTTCTTTCACATATTAATGGTCAACAAGTCATTTACAGCAGTTTAAATATAGATGATCACTTTTCGGCAAATACCGGAAATCACTTTTGGACAGACGATCGCGTTTTGGGCACGAAAATAGGCGTGCACCACTCGCTCGGGGTTTCACGCAGAACTCCATGTTAAAAACGTATTAAATTTCGGTTATTTTTGTTAAACGTAATCATGCATACACCTATAACATTCACTTACATGTTTTAAGACGGATTTGGGCATTATTTTAAATTCGGCTTGTAAAAGGGTCATCAAATATGAACTTTACTATGTTTAGTTAAACGTGACGTTATAGTCCAAGTTGGTTTGGACATTTTCAACCAGCTGTTTTGCAACTTTTTGAAGTTACTGAACAGATAGATGACTTCCATGCATATAAAAAAGGTTTTTCTTACATGTACGGTTTATAATATTAGTAATACAGCATGCATAGATGCATTTTTGTCTGTCAGACCAGCAGAGCGACAATGAGCTCGACTAGCTTACCTTGAATAAAGCAGGTAACGGCGATCAGAGACAGTTTATAGATGGTAGATAATTCCGTCATGTTTATCCGTGTTTCTTCACAGTCAGGTACCCTCGTCTAGCTGCAACCAAACGGACTAAACAAGGTTTAGTTGGCTGGTTTTCCCCTTCAAGTCCGAGATCAAGTTCAGTTTCACTTTCACATACAGACAAGTCCGTCAGTTATCCAGGAAAAACACAAAAACACGCCATAAGTTTATAATATATCAGGATTAGCTGACATAAGAGTGAATGTGTATCTGAAAATTAAAGTAACTGAAAGCCTAAAAACAAAGATTTTACAGTAGCTTAGAAGAATACGTCTTCAAAATTGCATTCAGGAGTACTGCCATCCCGCCGCTAGATGGCTAAAAATAACCGAAAGGCAAATTGTGGAGTAACATGCTATGTTAATGGCAGCAAGGCATCAGAAAGGTAACCCAGTCAGAGGGCAGGGGTCAGATGAGGACAAGAGAAACAGAAAAAATAAAAAGTCTTAAATCTAATCTCAGCCTTTGTTTTTATATTGTAAAAGCAGCATACTGAGTGTATAGGTCTTGGTTTTAGTAATAGAACTTCTTTTTCTTTTTTTTATGTTTTTTAATGCATACAGAATTCATCGTAAATTACTTCTCTGTATGAGTTTAGTACGTTGTTCTTTACAGATTAAAAGTTAGCTGTACACTTTATTTTTAAATGTATGTCCTTCTGACCTGTCTAAAATTTTGATGTTAATAATTGATTGTTTCATTTTATTGTTGCAGGAACGTTGCAGAACAAGTCAGACAATATATGTGCCAGCCTTAACGTCCTGGCACATATATTAGATAACAGCCTATTCTTTGTCCTCTGTTTGTGCGCCAACGCTTGCAAATCAAACTAGATCGGGTGTCATAAACACAAAAACGAAACTTAACAGAGTGATCACGTGGTTTCACAGAAAGAAGTGGAGATGGAGTGCCGTTTGAGTCCAGTGGTGGAGCTCTAACACTGTGACTGACCTTTCTGCAAAACACCACCAACAGAATTAGTGAGGCTTGCTACTGTAGCTTTAACTGATGTGATTTCCTCACTGTTTGTTTCCAAGTCACACCAGAAAAGCCACAGCAGGGTTTGTCTGATAGACACAAGGAAACAGATGACAACACATGTGTTACCTATGATTATAGAAGAATTAAAAGCTCCTAATAAAAAGATGGTCAAGCTATATAACTTGGAGCATGTAGAGCATAGATATCATACATATAAAGATTTCCATTTGTATGAAATAACTACATTTAAGGATAAAATAAGAGTGAATGACAGTTGGTTGTCTATTTGCCATTTAAATACACAAAGAGAAGAAACTGCAGAGGTGCTTTCAGAGTAAAGTCTTCTGTGACAACATGATTCATTTTCCTAACAAATGAGGCACCAATTCAGGAGAAATAAACAGGCTTTCGTTTGTATAAGATTTATTGCCAAGAAACATTGTTGCAACAAAGAAATAATTGAACAAAAAAAATTCCTTACGTCTTCGTCTGAGTTTCCTTCCTCACACTTTGCAAACATAACAAATGCAGACAAATTAACAGATTAAACATCAAACCTGGATTATACAAGTACTCACTTTGTTCATTTAAAAAATTTAAATCTCTTCTGCTTTAATTTTAAATTGAAAAAAATATTTCAGTGTTAGCATGGTGCTATCATGTCTCTCATCCTCTGGTTCCATCTGCTGAAAAACATGGTCTGTCATATATGTAGGTGTTTGACAGGCAGATTTGTGGGCCCAAAAATGACTTGGCAACACAGAACTGAACTAAAAATCACAGCTTTAATGCTGGGGGGAAAAGGCAAAGGAGCCAACTAAACAGTCACTAACATAAAATAAATTAATGTCTGGCAAAGTACAAGGGCTGGCCCCTCTATTGCAAAACTGCCTAAATCTGTGGACTCAAACTGCTGAACTGTGTATGATGGACCTGTTACCACAGTAACCAATTTAGAGTTCAAGTTAACTCTCCCCAGATTATCCCTTGTTGCAACACCTCAGGATTAAACTTGGAGGTGTTCCAGAAAAACATAGTACATAGTAAAATAGTATCCATCATTCCATCCATCAATTTTCTTCCGCTTATCCTGGGTCGGGCCGGGGGCAGCAGCCCAAGCAGAGAAGCCCAGACCTCCCTCTCCCAAGCCACCTCTTCTAGCTTGCCCGTGGGAACACCAAAGCATTCCCAGGCCAGCCAAGAGATATAATCTCTCCAGTGTGTCCTGAGTCTGCTCCGGGGCCTCCTCCGGGTGGAACATGCCCGGAAAACCTAAGAGGCGCCCAGGAGGCATCCTTGTCAGATGCCCGAACCACCTCAACTGGCTCCTTTCGATGTGGAGGAGCAGCAGCTCTACTCTGAGCCCCTCCCGAATGGCCAAACCCCTTACCCTATCTCTAAGGGAGAGGCCAGCCACCCTTCGGAGGAAGTCCATTTAGCTTGTATCTCGTTCTTTCGGTCACTACCCACAGCTTGTGACCATAGGTGAGGGTAGGGACGTAGATCGACCGGTAAATCGAGAGCTTCGCTTTTACACTCAGCTCTCTCTTCACCACAACAGACCGGTACAACTTCTGCATCGCTGCAGCCGCGGCACCAATTCGTCTGTCGATCTCTCGCTCCCTTCTCCCGTCACTCGTGAACAAGACCCCGAGATACTCCTTAACTTGGGGCAGGGTCTGACCCGGAGTGGGCACTCCACCCTTTTTCGGCTGGACCATGGCCTCAGATTTGGAGGTGCTGATTCTCATTCCCACATCATCTGCAAAAAGCAGAGATTAGATCCTGAGACCACCCAAGTGAAAGCCTTTTGTTTGCTTTTGCCAAGGCTCCCATGTCATGTTAGGTTCCTTTGAGCCACGAATCACAGGACTGTAACATCCATAAATACAGATTTGTCGTCTAAAGTTTCAAGTGGAGAATAAACGATTTTATTTAAAAGTTACTTTTATTAAAAGTTAATAAACAAGTCAAAAATGTCCAAGGCAGAAAGCTATGTGGACTTTACTTTAACCTCTTGCTTTAATTCTTAGCATCGAAAGTCTAGTGCCCAGACTTTTCATAACTGTTTACATTATTGTTTACTCTGTACACCTCAGATTTCCTTTATAACAGTGAATCATTAAAGATAAACTTCAAGTTAAAGTAAAAAATTTTTTTTAAAAACTAAAAAACTTATTCTGGTAGTTGTCAGGTGTACTCAACTGATTTCTTTCACTTCCTATTTTTTCACAGAAGCAGAAGTGTAAAAAGTACACAATAGAAAAGAGACGACAACAGTGTATGTATGTAGAATGGCAAAGTTAAATTGCTCTTATATATTTAATCAAATATGAGGACCATTATTCTGCTACTCCTCTGCTACAGAGTGTCTGTTACTGCAGGTAAGATCATCAAAGATGTTTTCACGGTACTTCAGATTTTTAGCTGCACACATCAGTAAAAGCACAATGTTTCATCATACATAATGATTAAATTGTAAAGTGCTTTTGTTTATAATGTGGTCATCAAAAATCCTGTTCTGTACATGTTGTCTGTTCAGAGGATATTTTACAATTAAATGTTATTTACTTTGCTTTAATGTGTAACAAGTAGAAAGCAATGGCAGCTAAATCTTTAGTCAAGAAGGTACACTTAATATGGCAAATATTTTGATGTAATTTTTGTACATTCTATGTTACATTCGTCTTTTGTCTTTTCCCTCTGTGTCCCTCTCTGTGTGTCTGTGTTTGTCTGTGGCTGTGTGAGTCCTTGTGTCTTGTTTCCTTCATCCCATGTTCCCCTCTTTGTTTCATTCCATGCCCATCATATCTCTCCTTTCGCTCCCTCGCTCCCTCCTCGCCCTTCCTCGCTACCTCTCGCTGTGTCTCAGCAGGATGTTACGTTACTTTAAATAAATCAACACCCCGGAGTCACTCTAACTATCAGAATCCTTGAAGCACAGGCCGAGGGGGCGGTGTGGCAGCAATTTTTCACAACAGCTTATTAATCAACCAAAGACCAAGACAGAGTTTTAATTCATTTGAAAGCCTGATGCTTAACCTTGTCCACCCTAGCTGCAAAACTAAAAAACACTCCTATTTGTAATCATCTATCATCCACCTGGGCCTTACACAGAGTTTCTATCTGGTTTAGTGCTCAGCTAAGATAAAATATTACTGTGGGTGCCTTCTGATGAATTTGCCTAAAGTAATGTAAACATGTATAAGCATGTATAATGTAAACAGAATTGGTCCTAGCACTGAACCCTGTGGAACTCCATAATTAACCTTAGTGTATGAAGAGGACTCTCTTTGAGCAGTTTTGTAGGAATGGGGTCTTAAAGACACGTTGATGGTTTGGAGGAAGTAATTATTGAAGTTAACTCAGAAAGATCAATTGGAGAAAAAGAGTCTAACTTAACATCAATGGTACAAAGAGTAGCTGTAGATAATATTACATCTGTGGGATGATTATTGGTAATTTTTTTTCTAATGATTAAGATTTTATTTGTGAAGAAGTTCATGAAGTCATTACTAGTTAACGTTAAAGGGATGGTTGGCTCAGTAGAGCTCTGACTTTTTGTCAGCCTGGCTACAGTGCTGAAGAGAAACCTGGGGTTGTTCTTATTTTTTTCAATCAGTGACCAATAGTAAGATGTTCTGGCTTTGCAGAGGGCTTTCTTATAAATCAGCAAACTATTTCTCCAGGCTAAATAATGATCCTCTAAATTTGGGACACGCCATTTCCTCTCCAGCTTACGAGTTATCTGCTTTAAGGTGCCTGTTTGACAATTATACCAGGCAGTCAGTACTTCTGATATGAGGCTCTCTTTTTCTAAGGAGCTACAGTATCCAGAGCCGTACGTAGTGAAGAGGTAAAACTGGTGGTTTTGGTCAACTGGGGCTGGGCGCTTATGTATGTACCGGCTCACTCCTGGTGGCCAATTGGCTGGGCCCCTTATGGGGGATGGGGTGCCCTCAGGCCTCTGGGCCTGAAGCTCGGTCCTCTCTGGCGCAGCTGGCTGCTGGCAGAGCCCGCGGGCACGCCACTGCAACCCCCTCCGGCCTCTGCTCTGTGGCTGCTGGGTGACATCTCGTTTGGGGGTCTACTCAGCTCTTCCCAGGAGGGTGGCACGGTTCCCCCCCTTTGGTGGCCCTCCTTGGGTCCTCATACTCTGGGGCCTCTGGATGTCTGAGGCCTGGATCTCCTCCATAACTGCTTCATGCCCTGGGGGACAGGGCTATGGCTCCCCACACTCCCTAGCAGATCGTTACATGGAGAAACCTTTGGAATACAAGCGTGCTGATCCACACAGGTGTACACACGGGTGTTCACAGACACAAACTACACGTTTCTTGGCTGCTACCTCAAAGCACATTGTGCGCTGTCTATCTTGCGTGCTGCACAATAACATTTAATATTTAGTATCTACTGTTATCTACTGCTAGCTAGTTTATTGTGATGGTGCTGTATTTATTATGTAGCTGTTTGTTTTTTTTGTTTGTTTGTTTTCTCTTCTGTTTTTTTTCTTCATACAGGTGATCCAGGCGTTTTGTTTGTTTTCTCT
>CAKLIZ010004608.1:0-13246 GCA_922035795.1 Oreochromis mossambicus | reverse complement strand
TGCTGTGTAATTACATTGCCTTCAACGTTCCAGCGGATAGGTTCAAGATACAAACCTATCATTAATTGGTCCTTCGACGCCGGAGCCCAGGAGTCGGCATTCACCGAGGAGAGAACCCTGACGTCAGCGAGGCGTGAGAATTTGTTATCGGGCCGGTGGATGAGCTGTCCGTTTTCTCTCTTCGATGAATGACGATCGGCGGGATCCGAGGCTGATATTACACGCTAAGCAACACCGAGTAAGTTCAAAGAGCCCGACTCTATAACCGTGTGGTTGTGTTGTTCTCCGCCACTTTGTGAGGCGTTGAGAAGTTCGCTAGCGATAGGTACAGACCACTTTGTGAGGTGCTGTAGTGAGTCCTCCGCCACTTTGTGAGGCGTTGAGTTCTCCGCCACTTTGTGAGGCGTTGAGAAGTTCCGCGGAGTCCAGACTGTGCTGGACAATAGGCCTATTTTGTGTTGTTGTTGTTGTTGTGTTGAGTGTGTTTGTGTGAATGACTGCGGAGTAGAACACGTGGTCTGTGACGCTGACTGTTGTTGTTATCATGGGTTCCTAAGCAACCAAGAGTGCGTCCGAGCGTGACAGACTTTTATGCTGGACTTCGCTCCTGGCAGCGCAAAGTATTTTAAAAAAAGAAGTGATGGCTCCTTAGCTGCGCGGGTTCACGCGAGCACGGTCGCGCGGGTTTCACGCGGACCTGAGCCGTGCGGTTAATCGCAGGCTTATAAATGGAAGAGATTAAGTTTTCAGAAAACACAGCAGCCTTGAAGAGCGTGTGGAGAAGGCCAGCCCACATCAGCAGCATTTAAGCTATGCTGTGGTGAATGGCTTTCCCCCACCCCGTGCTGACACAAAATGTTTAGATGATTCTTTAGATTGCCCTGATCAACAACAGCCTGTGCTCCAGACCATTACTTTAACCAGTTGTTAACAGTAACCTGCATTAAGCTTAAGGTTGCTCAAATTCAGTACAATGACATATGAGATGAAGTAAAATAGGCAAATATTTTACCTAATTACGTGCATAGAGGCACTTGACCCGTTTGAAAGACTGTCGTCTTATTATGAGCCATTGTTGAGATATAGCACACCTGTGAAAACAACTATTATGCTGAACCTTGTATGAAGCGGCTGAAAACTACATGATGGAGAAGCTGAGTTAAATATGAAAATGTAAGTCTTTGCCACTGTGGGCAAAGCACGCAACCACTGTGTGAGGTTGTGTTGCTGTCTCTTCTGAGCTGATGAGCAAGCTACACATTATCAGATCAGGAGCTGGCTGAGAACTCATCAAAGAAAGGGGAAGAGAACTATGATAACTCGAGTATGTAGCGTATCCGTGAGTTCAGCTTCTTCTTTCAGATGCGCAGCAGTTTTCCTGGATCTTGATTCATGTGTGTAGAGTGTTCATAGCATCAGCATCATGTTTTTGTTTATTTGTTTTGTTGGGTTGAAAAATAATTAAATAAAACTTGTGATCATACTTATGGATCACCATAGCATATATCATCAGCCATATGATTTATTTATGCAGATGAGAAAAAGTGAGTGTGAATGTGTCTGACGTCACAGTGTGTGTGTGCGCTGTGTAAAGTAATTGTCTCCAATTGTGAGACCGGTGATTCTGCAGGTCGCCAGCTAGTGTAAAGAAAAAAAAAGAGTAAAACAGAGACAAAATCTACATTGTAGATGGAAAATTCATAGGAAAAAGGTTTTGTGTTTATCAGCCAAGAACAATTACAATCTCACTTTCTGCTTTTAAGAAAGAAGAGTTCACAAAAAACAGAGAGATATGTGTGTTGGTTAAGCAGTGATAATACTAATGAAAATGTCTTAGTTTGTCACTTTCAGATGAAAAGCGGACCTGGATCATTTTCCACAAGCAGCAGTCGGAATAAAGTTATAGTTTAACATCATTGGAAATGTTCAGGCCAATTTTTGGCTAACTTATTTACAGCTCCATGTGTCCCTCATCCTCACAAGCGAGCTCTCACTCCTCCCTGAAGACAAGGAATGCAGCTCCAAGAGCAATAACATGGCAGATAAAGAGACAGCAGCAAAGTCCTGAGCAAAGAGACCCAGCAAGCAGCAGCAGTGTGGACAAACAGCAGTGGAGAAGAAGAGCAAACCATCATCCTGATTGGATGAATGACACTGTGTTTCCAACAAGCTGCAAAGTCACTGTGCTTGTGAAAAGAACGTTTGAGGAGACTGTTGGGGTTTGACATTTGCCACTTTCGGAGTAAAATGGCAAGAAGAGACAGTGGAACACAGGACAAAGCTGAAGAAGAACTGCCGGCTATTGGACTGTTGAAGTGGGAGAGGACAACAGAGTGAGAGTAAGTAAGGACACAGAGGAAAGCTGTTGTTTAATGTGGGAAATCAAAATTTGGGTTAGCAAACCTGGGGAAAAGAAAACTGACTGCTTAAGTGGAAAATTGTGAAGGAATCTGAAACACTGCAAAAAGAAACATATACAAAATCACACACAAGCAGAACATGCATTAACCCTACTAACACAAACACAAGAGAGCTCATGAAGATTAGGCAGCATCTTGAGCATGTGAGTCTGTTTATCATCTTGTCCAAGTCACTTAGTGTGATGCAAAGATCAGTGGACTCATAGCACATTAGTTGAAAATGATGATCAATTAATAGCAGAGAAGTGTGTAGGAAAGGCAGCTTTAAGAACATGCCCTGCTGGAGATGCAACTCCACAGACATTGATTAAACCTGCCTAATAACAAACACACATGCAATGAAAATCAGCGTGTTATTTCTCATCAGTGTTAAAATAGTGTAAATTTAACAGACGCTTGTTATCAAATGCTGAATTTATCCAATGCTGACAGTTAACTAACTATGTTGCTGGACAACAGTTTAATTTTTGTGGGAAAAAAGATTCTGGTTTGACCAACCAGTGATCAGACAATAAATTTAGTTGGTAATATAGTAAATTGGGGGATGCTTTCTGCCTGATTGATGCAGCACAAAATATTTTACTGTATGAGGGAAATTCTATTTTTGTGATAATATTTTGAACATGCATTTCTGTTGTCCTGTCATCTTAGTGGGTTAATAACTGATATGCAAATTGGTTGATGGTGCTTAGATTAATGAAAGGTGATTGAATTCTAGTACGAGTGAATGGGATGTGTTGGAGTTTATTGGAGTGGAGACTCTAAAACACTGAGTTTCCTGTTGTGATGTGCAAGTGACTCCTGCATCCAGATACACAACTCTGAATATATAAGAACAAACTTCTTTTGTGAAATGCATGACAACATGTCACATGTTTTATGATGAAGGGGAAAAAGGAAAACTAAATAAAATTTGTGGCCTAAATGAGTAAAAAGTACAGTCCTGGGGATTAAAATTCATAGCTAATGAGACATGAGGCTTATGTTGTGTGTTGTGCGGCTGATGGTTGGTTTTGAATTAATCTAGCTGATGATTTTTCTTTTGTTGTGAAGTTGAGCCTGCCAATTAGTATGATGGTATGATAAACCATGCTAATGGTATGATTTACCCTCCTGAGATGAGGAGCATGTGTCATGACTTAACGAGGCCTTTTTATTTTGATACTTTCACAGTGCACTGAAAGTTTTATTGATAATCTCTGTTTGAGCAGATCTGCACGATTAGAACGGAAGCGCTATACGACACGTCGTCGAGAAAATTGTTGCAAGTGAGTTTCTCCACATTAAAATGGGCTCTGGAGAAAGTCACTTATATGGGACAATTAGAAAATAGGTCCCTACCCAAAAAAGGATTAAGCGAGATAATCCAATATAAAGTTCTTCTTTTCTTTTTGAAATGACGTCATTTTGCTGAGAAGTGGAAATGAAAATGCGACAATAATTTCCACTGTCAGCAAAGAAAGAATGAATGAATGAATGCATGAATGAATGAGTGAGAGAAAATAAAACTGACTGACTGGTAAAAGCGGACAGAAGCTGACAGACTGACTGACATCACTGTGCGAAGTTAACCCCCACCTGACAAAGGTGCAGATGAATCTATGTGTGTTTCTTTTTACAGGAGCAGAAAGATGACAGCAACATTCGAGGTTGCGTGATGATTTAACCTTTTAAATGCCACTTTCTGTGTCTGTGCATCTGTCAGGGGTGTTATTCACTACCTTGTGTTGCTCACAGAGGTGACTGTGAGAAAGTGTGTATACACCTGCGCAGCGCTAACATTTCTACAGCATTACAGTTCTTCATGTGGTTTGATCATGTGATTTATACCAGGATAGCTGGTTGATGTTTTCTATTACAGGATTTCTGGGTTCATGTGTGAAGAAAACTGTGTTTACAGGTTATGAGTTGGTGATGCTGTTACACTGTGTTGTTGGAGAAATGTGAAGGTTACTTTGATGATGTGAATAACATGTAAAACATTACCTGTGTTGAAACTAGTGCCACTTCTGTCCACAGCTATGGTCTTTATGGTCGTTTTATAGCACCTCTGGACCCTGTCAATTTGTGCCTGACCTCCAGGATTGTCCATGTGTGATGCTGATGTTTGTTTTTCTAAGAGTGCATGTAGAGGATTCAGCAGAGACGGACAAGTAACATGAGAAAGCAACTAAGAGATGCAGTGTTTATGGAATAGTTTAATTTGGGGCTCATTAGCTGGCCACTACTGAGCTCCTAGTGTTAAATACATGGAGTGACTTTGCTTAAGGGAAGTCACCGATTACATTAATGTTAACTGAGTACATGGGATGATCCATGTCTGAGGCAAATTATGGCGATAATTGAAAACCTGCACATGATACTTGTCCTGCTGATGCTGAGTGCTTTATTGCTACTTATGATACAATTGTTTATAAGTGTGAAGTTTGATTTCACTTCCAGATCTTGTTTTCCAGGCCATGATGGTGTGTATGATGGCTCCAGGCAGAGCCAGATGTTGAGCACACTTACTGTGCAAAACACACTAACATCTTTTATTGCAGGGTTACAGAGCTGCTCCAGAGGGGGAGACGCCCTGATGTTGCCTGGGACATGATCTAGCTAACCTTTTTCTTTCAGACAGAAATCTGGTTTTGATGAGTTGACTCATGGGAGTGTCCATGCGTCAAGAGGAGGGGTCCAGAATTACATGAAATTATCTTTTCTATGTTTTCTAAACTATGTTTTTATGATTTTTGTGTGATTAACAGTTCATTTACGGGTATTAAACCTATGCAAGTGGTGCATCTGTGTTCAGATGAGGCTTTAATGGCCTATAAGTGAAGTTCACTGAACTAAGGAGTGTGGTTTGATGATGCTTTACATGCTTTAGAAGTTTTTCCTCCTAGCAAGGAAATACAGGTGCAGCAGTCAGAGTATTGCTGAAAGGAATCTCCTGAGAAATCTTCTGAGGCCCAGTGAGAAGCAACCCATTCCAGGCATAGCTGACAGTCCGGGCAGGGGTTGAGGTCAAAGGTCGAGCTGTTTGAGGCCCATTGGGAGATCAGATTCCACAACCACAGCAAGGACCACGAAGCTGCGTTGGAATGAGAGCTGTGCCAAGGGGGCTTTCCAGAGGCCAACAGAGGAGATTGTGGACGACAGACGGGCACCTGAAGGATGAGGGGAGCGTGCCAAGCTCCACCGACAGCGCAGGGGGAGTTCAAGGATGATATCATGATTCTGTGAGAAGCACAGGAACCAGAAGCTATGGTGGTGATGACAGCAGTTTCCTATGAACATCACCTAATGCTGTGTCACTATACTGTGCATACGATGGCACACTGAAGACTGCTGGGATCATAACAGCAGTAAGATAACTGGATCCAGCACCCTTTCCACAGAGGGTTTTTCCTGTAGAGGATGGACAATGGAGGAGTCATATGTATCCCCCACAGTACAGAGGCCTGAAGTGAGGTGATGGGGGTTGGCAGAGGCCATAAAACTAGAGTGCTGAGGAGGTCTGCAGCTTTCACGATAGCTGAGACCCATGTTGACAAACAATAAACTCAACTGGTATGTTTGAATGTCTATTCTACATACATTTGGACTCTGGTCCTATGGACGGTGATGGAAACAACTGGAAGACACATTTATGCAGAACTTAAACCACTCTGCAGAGAGACGTGCGATTTACATGTCTTGCAGAGGAGCACCACCAAGCTGGAGTGTTCTTGAAAATGTTAATTTCTCTTTTGACCATTAACAATTCATTTGTTTGCTTGTAGGATGCAGTTTACCATTGGATGAGATCAATGAGAAATTGGATAACTGCTAATATATTTGTCAAACTGTGTACGTTTACATATGCTGAGTATAAAATGTTTGCATTGACACTGTCAGACATGAGGTGATCATAACTGGGTACTTTTCTAGCATAATTGCCAAAAGGGGGGAAATGTTAGATTTGTATTGTTGATTGTCATTTATGCTTAGAAATATTTACTCATATATGCTTAGAAGTATATAATCATTTGTAGATTGAAAGAATGTCTCATCCCAGGAGGTCTGTAACAACTCTGTGTAGTATGAAGAGGGGAGTGCGTTCACTCCCCCTCAGAGTGTGCTGGCATAGATCACACGTCTGCTAGGAGAGGTCGTATCTTCTCTTGCTGATATATGGTATAACAAACACACGTATATCTGTTTGAGTCTAAGAGCCTTTTGTTTAGATGTACCGTTAGACTCCTGGCACCAGCTTTGGGGTGTCTTCATGGGGTCATATCTCAACCCCCCCCCCCCACACACACACACACACACACACACACACAAGGTATACGTCATATGTTAATGAACCTATGCATATTCATGTAACCACAATAAAAGAGCAGTGTTACGGGGGAACGGACGAGAGCAACTGAGGTCAAGCGAAGGAACGGCGCCTGTCCAGTTCTCTCCCGTGCACGTGAAACATAAAGAATGTTGCCTACTCGTGTCTTGCTTTGCTGTGTAATTACATTGCCTTCAACGTTCCAGCGGATAGGTTCAAGATACAAACCTATCACTTCCCAGCCCGGATTAATTTTTGAAGAATCTGTCTAGTGTGAGCCTGTTAATTCTTGCTCTGCAAATATGAAAGACTTTTCTTCAACTGCTCTTTGCTAGCATGGAACTGTTTATACAAAGGACTGTTTTTCGCCTGCTCATTTTGAGCAGGGAACTATTTCTACTTAGAATGTTGCTGTTTCCGAAAAGCTGGCCTTTCTAGAGACTGTCACACTCTCCAGGGTTTCCCCAGAGGCTGAGTTTCAGACCTAAACAGACTCTGGACCCCTAAAGGCTAAGCCTGCTGGGCTGTCTCAGCCTTCAGTCTCCGCTGAGAGCTTAGGTGAGTCAACCCAGCCACCTCCATCCTCTGCTGGAAGCTCCAGTGAGTTCATTCAGCCAGCTGAGGACTGCACCTCACTGTCGCTGCCTGAGCAGAGCTGATGCCCCACGCAGCTACAGCTAGCTTTGTCTCCGCCAGAGGCCTCTGCACCTGCTGGTTCTGTCTCGTCTTCGCCAGAGGTCTCTGTGCCTGCTGGCCCTGTGTCTGCCTCCGTTGGAGGGTCCAAGGGATCCATCCAGCCTGCAGCGCCACCGCCTGCTACATCGTTTGGGGCTGCCACGCTGCCTTGTCTGGTCCTGCCTCGTCTGATCCTGCAGTGTACGTCTATCCTCATCAGGAATAAAGCCCAGCCTGTAGCCCAGCCGCTTCCATCCTGTGCTGGAGACTCAGAGGAACTCAGTCTGTTTTCCTTGCCTGGAACAGACTGTCTGCCCTGCGCAGCCCCAACCGCAGCATCTGGCTGGCTGTGTGCGCTGTGCAGTCACAGCCAGCATTACCTCCACACCTGCTGGTCCCACGTCAGTCGCTGCTGGAGGGTCCAGGGAACCACTTCAGCCGTCATCTGCTTCACCATGTGCAGCTGCTGGGCCACCATTATCTCATCCGCTTGCAGCTGCTACACCACCATCCTCTCCCCTACCTGCAATTGCAGTGCCGCCCGGACCTGCTCAGCCCGGGCCGGAGATCAGCGCACGTGAGGGACCTGCTCAACCTGAGACAGAGGTTGCCATGCCGCCGGAGGGACCCGCTCAGTCCGAGCTGGAGGTCAGCATGCCGGAGGGACCCGCTCAGTCCGAGCTGGAGGCCAGCGCGCCTGAGCGGGAGGCCAGCGTGCCTGAGGGACACGCTCAGTCCGAGCTGGAGGTCGCCACGCCGCCTGAGGGATTTGCTCACAGGGCTCTAGAGTGCGACCAATTTTTCAGTGGTGCGACAAAAGAAATATTTAATATTTTCGGGTAACAAAAAAAAAAAAATCTCTGCAACTCTCCGTGTGGTCAACAACAGACACACATTATGCCCCTATCGCGGACTAAATCAATCAGAGATAGTCAGGGGCGGGACCTCTCTGATTGGCCGTGGTCCAGTTGAAAGTGCAGGTGGAAGAGAGAGGTGAGTAGCTTGAATAAAGCGATATCAACTTGTAGCCGGATGGGCTACTCGCCTTTCTTTTCTCTCTCTCGCTCGCTCGCTCTACTGCTCTCACTCTCTCCTGCACTCGCTCTCACTGCACAACTAGGTTAATTGGGAACCCACCTGCATATTGATTGCAGGCTGGCATCAGGTATAAAGCTAAGCCGGTGCTTCTCTGGATTATTCCTCCCATGCGACGGACTGATCAGCAACAGTAGATCATATGACAGCCACAGGTATGCTCTTGCTTAACCTCAGATTCCCTCCCAGTATTGGAATGTATAGTAATAGTTTTTGCGGCCTGTTGTAGCGCGGCAGTTTGTTTTATTCCGGCGTTGCAGAGAGAGGTGCTCGTGTGATCCCCACCAGTAAGAGTATAGCGCCTCCGGTCCTGGGGTAAGCCGTTAAAACTATTTTTATTAGCATTAACAGCTACCACAGGCTAAGGTTACATTTATCTGTTTTAGGGTTTGATCGCTGCCTTCACCTCCGTGGCAACTCGCACAGCCTTAATTGAAGAATCAAGACGCCTGCCTAGCCGTTGTTGTGAGGGCTCCTCCTCGGTGGAGCCTGCTGTCTTGTCTGGTTTTGAATTGTTTTATCTTGTCTTAGCTTGTTTTATTAAGTAGGCCTACCATTTCCTGGTTCGCCTGGTTTTATTTTATTTTATCTCTGGACTGTTGCGTGTGCCCACGCTTCTTTGATCGGGCTGAAGCAATCCTTTGCCCGAGTGTTGTGCCGGGAATTTTAAATTGCCTTCGTTGCCGGTCTCAGCTAGTGGGGAGCCAGACCGGCTTGTGATTGAGGCTTGGACAATTACTACCAGCACGAGTGGTAGTTTGACCCGTGGGGCATAAGCCTTCGTGTGTGTGTGTGTGTGTGTGTGCATGTGCGATTTCTTTTATTAAAGTGTGTTTTAGTTTTTTATGATCTGTAGCAAGCCAGACGCTCGGTGTCCTTTTATTCCTTTAACGTATTTTTCTGTTTTATTTCAGTGAACGGAGGACGTGCCAGTGGCCCTGGGACCTCAGGTGGTGGGTCGTTTTTACACTTTCTGTTGTACAGCACTGGGTGGGCTGCAGTGATTTTTTTTTTTTTTTTTTTTGTGTGTGTGATTTTTCTTTTGGGTCCACGGCTGCTGGTAAGTCCAAGTGTAACCCAGTTCCTAAAATCATCTCAAACAAAAGAGAAGAAAAAGTAAAACATTTAATGTTCATTGTTCCTGTTCTTACTGTCCTTGTTTAATAAAAGTGAAACGAGATCAATACATTTATTTAAACATAAAAGGGACACAGATTTATATATGATATGCTCTGGTCAAACAAGGGTTAAGTTTTCTCAGAGGGTTGATGAGTTCTGATTAGAGCCTATTGTTTTACTCCACTCCTCACATGTCAGCCAATCGGTGAAGCTCTATGCAGCTCTTGTCCCTCCTTAGTGCCAGCTCCCAAGTTTGCAGTCTCTTGCTTCTACAGCCGAACAGAGCAGGCGGGCTAAAACTTTGCTATCGGTAAGCTGGAGAAATTAACATCCAACGAGTTAAAAAATACCATCTAAACTGATTTTCACAAAATATGGTTTTGCACTTGTTGTCGTAGAGGGCAGAGCGAAACCGGAAGGTTTACTGAGCTGTGGCTTCACGTAAACGCTGAGCATACACTCGACGGCGGTAAGCTAAATGTGGCTAATCAGACACGTGATGTGTGGAGTGTGGGTACAGTTGTTGGATGTCTCTGAAACGCACTGCTGTTATGTTAGTTAGATCGTTGACCAAGTCATTAACATGTGAAACGCTGTAAATGGTTAAAGCAGCTAAAAGTAACTTTATGAGAGATAATTGTAAGCAGACTTTATCCTGCTTCCTGTTTAATTTTGATGTCGATCTGTTGTTTTACAATACTCAATATTGAATACTTGGAGGTAATTTTTAGTGTATTTCCACTTGTACTAGTAGGCCTATGGTACAAGCAGGATTAAGCACGTCTATTTTAATACTCCTATTTGGACTGAGTCCTTGTGTTTACATGTTATTGAACCTGATTGTTTGCACTTTGTTCAATTTCTGATAAGCATTTGCATATTATTCCATTTCTTAAAAGGGGTAATATACTTATTTATTTGTGATTAGATATATATGTACAGTGAGTTTATTCTGATGAATGTAATTAATGTTTATAATGAAAGTGAATTATATGGTGACTATAATTCCTGAATGTTTGAAACCTTGTAGATAATCTTTAATGTTACTGCAGGTTACAAATAAGTATTGAACCTTGATACTGTGAAATTTTGGATATTGATACTTTGAAACTTGATATTTTAATGTTGTACAACATGATTGAACTGATGATGATTGAATTGATGATAGCTGATCTGAATAGTAGTTACTGCACTGTGACACTACTTTAGTTTAATTTGTGAGAGTTATTCCTAAATTGTTCGTGACATATATTTGGCCATTGTTTATAGGTCAGGTTTTTTATATGGGACGAATCCAAAGACCAGGTCAGCGATTCCAGAACCCAGAGTGTTCCAGTGTTCACTGGATGGCGAGTCAACCCAAGATCCTAGGAGACGATATACATACACACGCACACTCATTTGCACATTGATGGACTACAATCCTCTACTGTACAAGTAGGACAGACAATCACACACACTCTTACCATTGGATGGACTCTATTGCAATACACCCGTTTGTCATGGGCCCCACCGGTACCATTTGGACTTAAAAAAGACTAATACTTTTACTTGTGCACAATTTTATTTTATTCTATTGTTTTGCTACTTTGGGGGAAAATTTTATACTTGAAGTTTTGTTAAACCTGTTGTAATACTGTGTTGTTTACAAATTTCTTTTACAAGGCTTAAAATCACTAAAGTACTTTTTAAGCCACGCAAATGTGTTTTGTCTGGTTTCTCTGCCATTCATATACCAGAGCTCTAAGAGTCGTTCTTTATCTTCTGATCCTAGCCCAAATTACTCATTACCTTGGTAGTTATCCATTGGTTCTGTATACAACTCCACGTAAGTGCTACACAAGTTCCATCATTATTTTATTGTACTTTTAGGACACGGTCAACAAAGACGCTACATTTTGTTCTTCTAATATTTTATCCTTTATTTCTTTTACTATAAATAAAACTGTTTTAATATTGGAGCCAACCTGCCTCAGTGTGCATCCTTGAATCTGTGCGGCCTCTTTTATTCCTTTTTATCTATTTTTCTTAAACATATATTTCCTGGGGGTGAAATTCCCCTAGGTGGCGTTGTCATTTTGTTATTTCTTTTATAACCCCGCTGACCACTTGGTCACAAATTCATTAACGGATTCCACACAAAGACGTAAACCCAGAGCGGACCCGACGCATCAGAATCAGCTTTGTCTTTTTCGACTTTCTCACCCGATGGCCCGGACACGCTGTTGGACCTCAGCGATTCTGATGCGTCGGGTCCGCGCTGTGTTTACGTCTTTTTTGCTCTGATTCTGAGCTGCAGGTTTTCTCTCCAACCAAAATTCGCCGAGCCAGCAGGAAAAGAAGCAGCAAACTACGCTTCACATTTGATCAATGTTGTCATGAATTCGCTCTGACTTTTGCTGTTTTGCTTCCACCACGATAAAAATCACACTTCATGCACAGCTCGCTCTGTCTGTCTCCGTCCGTCCTTCAAGAACAGTTTCCCGTCTCAAATCTGTTTTCTGCATTTTTCATTCGCTTATTACCCACCAGTCTACCGTTGTTTACAGCGCTGTCGGCCGCTGTCTTTTTCTTTTTTTTCACTTAAATGACCTCTGACAAGAAAGCCTAATTTCTGCTTTTCAATACTGAAGAAATTTAAACTTCTTAAAATTATGCAAAATTGCAGAATATTGCAGAATATTTTTAAGGTTATCTGCTATAAAACGCCAGACCAGGAAAATCTCCTTCATGTTTTTCTGTGTTTTATTCTCAGTTACTTTGACACAAAGGCATCTGCTGTGATGTTCACAATTCGATGAAGTCTCACATGTATCAGTGCTGATAAATGATCAGAATTATAATATTTCTGACTGAGGCTAAATTGAATCGAATCAGGACTTTGAGAACCAGAATCGAATGGATTATAGAAATCAGTGATGATACGCAGCCCTAGTGAGCAGCCTAGGCCTGACAGAAGTGGATGTAGCTGTGGGTAATAAGAAAAGATGAAAAGAACTATTGATAACTTTTGTGTTAAGTTAAGGCCTGATCCGTCTGAAATTCATAGCCAGCTCTGACACGGTGCCATCAATCTTTGAATGCTGAAAAAACAGCAGTGTATCCAGAAAACACATTATATGCTGCAATAAATGCACTGCCCAAGTGTCCCCGCTCCCCACTGCCTTTCAGCAGCAGGCAGCAGCAAACAGGTTGTCAGAGGAGCCAAGATGATGATTAAGTTTAACATTTTCTACAATATTGACAAAGCACTTTAAGCACAAGTTTGTTAGTTAATAATTTAGAAATGAATATTGTCTGTATGGACTCCCCCCCCCCCCAAAAGAAAGTGCACATGTAAAACTGCGGTGTTAAGCGATGCGGTTGAAAAATTTGAGTGCGCCTAACTTTTGTGCCGGTACGCCTAAATTTTTAAAGTTAGGCGTACCGGTGCGCCCATGTCAAAAAGTTAGTCTAGAGCCCTGTGCTCAGCCCCAACCGGAGATCAGCGCCCGGGAGGGGCTCACTCATTCTGAACTGGAGGTTGGCGTGCTGGAGGTGCGACGTCCACGGCCTGCGCGACGTCCACGGTCTGCGCGACGTCCACGGCCTGCATGTCACGAACCATCTGCCGTGCTTCGCCATTGCC
>CAKLIZ010004607.1:0-13249 GCA_922035795.1 Oreochromis mossambicus | reverse complement strand
CTGGATGGTTTAGTTAATTAAGCTTAATCTAGCCCTAGAGACAGATACGAGTGCTGTTAGAGAGGCCCACTGAGCTGTCCCTATACACTCTTCTCAGGACCCCCAGTGGAGCTATCATGGCCTTACAAGTCAACCATAATCAAGAACACTGACAGGACCCCAAAAGTGATGCATTACTTATACTAAAGTTAAAATATTTGGGCAATAAATAAACAGGGAATTGGTTCATGTAGCGTTTATATTACTGGAATAATATGGCATAATTGACTTTCTCCCAAACATAATTCGAGGTAAATGCAGGGATGTCAGAATGTTCATTTGAATTTAATCAGTTTTATGAAGAATTTATTATTTTACTGATAATTCAGAGTTAATTTGTTTTGCATGTATGTCAAATAGTGAAGCTCATGCCAGAGAGAATAGAAAACTAATATATTAACCAATTTGATGTTTACCCCCACCACCACAAAAAAGCAGCTTAACAACAAACAATAAAAACCAGATTCAAAATAGCCTTATTCGCGTTTCCCTCATTAATTTATTCTTACCCAGACAGAGACTAAGGCTGTCTAAAAGAATAAAATGTGTGAACTATGTTACTGCAAAAAAGAGTGTAGTTTTTTCACTTTCTGGTTTATAATTTCTGCCTAGAGACATATTCATACAATGTAATACTTATTCACATAATTTGTGTGAAAGAATTCATAAAGTATTAATTTAACACAACACGAAACATTGATCTTTAACAAATGCTGTTGTTATGTTTTATAATGCTCTCAGTCATTTTGTCTTGTTGTGCTTTTTTATTTTTAAATTGAAAATATAGAGTTAAATTGTGTACACACCACCTACAAAATCTGCTTTTAAGTTTGTTAAATCAAAGCAAAAACATTAAAAATATTAAAATAAAATCATTACAAATAATAACATTGAATAATGATGTCTATTTCTCTGTAGAAAAACACACAACAAGAAATTGCCATCTACATTACTTTCTGTCATTACTGTCATTTTTGTTGCCACCTTGTGGGTTGATTTGTTTAATACAGTTAAATGGTTACAGTAGTGAGAATTATAGTGATAGTATGAGATCAACTGAGAATATACGAAGAAATTCTAAAGGTTTATTTTTAAAATTTTATTTTTGTTTAATTCTTTAATACATTGTTTAAAGAACAAATGAGTTGGCATTTTTGTTTGTTTCCTTTGATGCCTTTCAATATATGTTATTTTGGGAATCTCATTAAAAGCATAACAGGAAAAGCAAATTGGTAAGATGAAAGGAGAGAGATTGCTTTACTTTGCTACATTTTAATTTATTTCTGTTTTTAGATTGCTGCTTTCAACTGCTTGCGTAAAAGTTAAAATTTAACATGAAGTAAATTGAAAACAGTACTCTGTAATTTCAAAGAAATTAAAAAACTGTCTTGAGGTTGGATGAATATCAGAAAATAACTAGGCAACTGGGACGAATAATAGTGGTAGAACCATGAGAGCTTGTCATCAGGGCCTCCAAAAGAATCCTTAATTTTTGTATCATCCTGCAGTGATGCTGAGATGCTTCTGTGCTAAATTTGCAGTGTAGTGTGAAAATATGCCCTTGATTTTAGTGCGAATCTGTCTTTCGTATTATTTGTGTTGCATCTTTTTTAATGTTTAAAGAACTTTTGTATGCTCATGTATTATCTGCTCTCACTATGTGGTACTCTGGTAACTACAAGAGGTTAGGTACAAAAGCATGCATGCATGCAAGTGTCAAACAGGAAGTCATGATTGCAACAAGACCCACTCAGGTGGTTAACCTCCAGAAAAAACAGTTTCAGACTCCCACAGCACATAGGTATTGCACACTCTTAAATGGAAATTGGGGTCAGGCATTACATGTGTCACTACCAATCTAGTATTGTCAAATTTTGCCAATTAAATAACTATGATCAGCTTAAAACACTCCATTTTACTTAGACCTCACATTAACATGAGCTGATCCCTTACATCTTCATTCAAATTAAAGTGAGCTACCATTCACTATTCTCAAGTATGTAACCTAGTCTCTTTCCCAGTCTTTGGCTTTTGAATCATTTTCTCTTTCTGTCTTCCCATTGTTGTTTTTTGATTTATTACTTAATATTCTTTTTTGTATTTTATTACTTGCTTTGTGTGTGTTCCTTATTTCAGCTCAGTTAAATTCTTGCAGCACTGTGATTTACATTGTTGATTTCAGTGAGAAGAGCTGCAACTGTCATACATATATAATATAAAGAAGTGAAGTAAAAAGCAGTTCAGGTGAATATATCATTGAGGGTTAGGGCTCATTGAGAGACGGCCAAGGGTTTCCAGCGCCGTCAACAAAGCAAAGGGTGGCTAGAATAAAAAATATAAGACATATTTAGAATTATTTATCATTATTATTATTATTATTATTATTATCATTATTGTTCTTTGCTCCATAATTCCATGTATCTTGTGTCATATATTTGGTGTCTTGAGTATATATCCACATTGTAGAAAGTAGTAAAAATAAAGAAAAAACAATTGAATTAGAAGGTGCGTCCAAACTTTTGAGTACATTTAGAGTACATTTTTTACTTATATTTATTATTTTATTACTCACCCTGTTAGGGTTTTTACCAGTTCAGTTAAATTCTTGCAACAGTGTGACTGATTTCCCTGCAAAGAGCTGCAGCTGAGAATATATTAAAAAAAAAAAAAAAAAATTCCCCACTCGCCCCTGTGGGCGGTTAATCCTTCAAGCTCGGGTCCTCTACCAGAGGCCTGGGTGCTTGAGGGTCCTGCGCAGTATCTTAGCTGTTCCTAGGACTACGCTCTTCTGGACAGAGATCTCCGATCTTGTTCCCGGGATCTGCTGGAGCCACTCGCCTAGCTTGGGAGTCACTGCACCTAGTGCTCCGATTACCACTTGGACCACCATCACCTTCACCCTCCACATCTTCTCGAGCTCTTCTCTGAGCCCTTGGTATTTCTCCAGCTTCTCTAAATTTCTCTAAATATATGTATATTTATATATATATATATATACATATATATATCAGTCTTGACTGTTATGACCTTTTGAACTACAGAATGATCTCTAAGCTCTCGTTCTTATCCAAGATCCTGGAGAGACTAGTTCTCTCCCAGCTCCAGGCGTTCTTGGATGTGAACAACATTGCTGAGAAATTTCAGTCTGCTTTTAAGCCACTGCATAGTACTGAAAAGGCATTGGTTAGAGTTCTTAATGATATTCTTGTAATTACTGATACTGGACACTCTATGGTCCTAGAGTACCTCTCTTCGGCTTTTGATATGGTGGACCATAACATCTCATTATTAAGACTTGAGCACACTCAAGAGGCACTGCCCTTGACCCGCTGACAGGTCCTTTTCGGTTAACTTGGGCACCTTCTCCTCTTCCTCTCCACCGGCCTGTTGCGGTGTGCCTCAAGGATGAGTTTTAGGCCCTACTCTTTTCTCACTGTATTTGCTCCCTTTAGGTGCAATCTTTGAAAAAAACAATATCGCCTTTCACTGTTACGCCGATCACATACAGATCTATTTTGCACTTACTGATGACCTTGCTGTGTCTCTACATTACTTTCGAGAATGCAGGTCAAGAAAAGAATGAACTCACTTACATATACGTTGATTAATAAGGTTGAGTGGTACAGTACAAAATAATGTTACTTCTTCTTTTGTTTATTTATTCATATAATCAATAAAACATCATAGCACCAGATTGTAGCATTAGCAAGCTTTAATCATTTCAGTTTTTTCAGTCCATCTTATTGTGACATACCAAAATCATTTTTTGTAAGAACAGAGAAGTGAAAATAGCCTCACTGGATTTCAGAAGCATTTTTTTTTTTTTTACAAAAACAGCACAGCAATAAAAGTGCAGGAATAACATGCAGACTTTAGAAACATACATATTTGACTTGGCAAATAAAAAAATGTAAAATAGTTTAAATATATAAGCTAAAGTAAATATATGAAGGATGATAATTAAAATAAAAACAAACTTGATCACAGTAAACTTTGATCAGAAAGTAGATCAGCACAGATAACAACATAAAAAATACTTTATACAACACAACACATTACACATCAGTATGTCAAATAGAAATCTCACACCTCTCCTTGTTTAAATCAAACCTTTACAGTAACTGGTATGACCCCACTCTGACACCAGAACAGTGAGTTCTTTCTGATGCTAACATTTGAATAAGGCACAAAAAACCTGGCATTGTTGTAAAAGTTTGGCTGTTTAAGACAGTTCAGTATATTTTTCATCTCAAAACACTGTATATTATTATTCTCACTCATCACATTAAAAAACCTAATCTATATCTAAATAGCTGACACTTAATTTAATAGTTATTTTGTATTGTTTTAGTTTTTTTGCACTATTATCTCTTAACTCTAGATACTGATGTCAGTTATTTCTGACTGCCAGAAAGCAGTTAAAAGAAGAGTAAAGGAAATGTAAAAAAAAAAAAAGAAACCAAACAAACAACCCCCCCCCCCCCCCCCCCCAAATCTTCATATTTGAGAATTATCTAATTTCTTTAATTTAATCCTTAAGCATCTATTCATCTAATCCTAAACTATGGGTAGGGCAAGGCATTATAAATTCACATTTTCTCAGCAATTTTTAAGAGCTATGGAGGCTATTTAATAGCCATTATTACTCCCATCTCTGTTTCGTGACAAAGTATTACATGGGTTGGCGAGATATTTCCTGCACCTTTGTGCTCCAAATATATGAAATAGAGGACTAAGGCAGCAGTAAATGCGACAGAGAAGATAACTAATGAAGTATAAAACTTCAATTTCATAAAAATACAGTATTGAGAAGGTGCTAACAAAGTTCATAAAATAGTAAGGAGCCCAACAAAGAAAATTACAAACAGTTATCCCTAAATTCAATTTTGAAGGCTTTTGATGGCTATTTATCCTGTTTGCCCTAATCATTATCCACATGTGGACATAGCAAAATGTAACAGTGAGGAAAGGAATGAGAAAGAAAAGACAAATCTCCATGTACACGCGCAAGAGGTGCTGTGTAGGTGAAACTATAAAGATGAAACATATATTACGTTCGTGAACTTGACTTTTCACAGATTGGATAATGCTTGCAGCAGCACATACCAGCCATATTGCAATGCTAGCCATGGGGACACACATTTTTCTTGAAGCCTGGGCACAAAGACATGAAACTTGAACAGTACTAACATAATAATGCAATGACATGGCAGTGAGGATCACCAAAGATGATCTTGACCCTAGAATAAAAAAGCACTGCATTACTCCACAGACCCATTCCCCAAATACCCAATAACCAAGATCACTGCAGACTGTAAAGGGCAGGGTCAAAGTGAAGCAAAGGTTAGAAACTGTAAGTTGCAGAAGTAAGATATCAGTTGTAGTCTTCCAAGCTTTTTCCTTCCAGAGGATCCACAGCAAGAAGCTATTTCCAGGAAGGCTGATGCAGAAGATGAGGATAGTGACAACAGCAGAAAAGAGCTGAAATGGTGATTTCTCATCTGTAGGCCATATGATTTCACTCTCATTAAATCCAAAGTCGTAACTGATTGAAGTATCATATGGTTCAAAATAATCTTCATTCAAATCCATAATTAACTTGTTAAGTCTTGTGAATTTATTACTGTTGATCTGATGAAGAATAAGCATAACATATTAATTACCAACAATTGTTTAAATTAAGTTCAGAGAAAATAATTGAGAAATATATGCAGTTGTGTGTGGCACAGCTAAATAAATCCAATCCAGTCCAATTATTTGTTCAACATTGTTAAAAGAAAACTAAATGTAAAACAAATTAGAATTTACCAAAGAAATTTTCAACTTAAAATTAGCTACTCTGAATAAAATGTGTTAAATAATACAGAAACCTACACAAGATAAGTAAAGAGAGGCTAGATGGGTTATTGTAAAACAGTGAAAAATGAGTCAAATACCTAATTATTAGGTATTTGTATTAATACAGGTTAATACCTGTAAACATTTACATATACTTGTTGTTATTAAGATTCTGAATTAATTTAATTCCATATTTTTAAGATTTATTTATTTTATAATATTAGCTGAGTTTTTTTGCATTTTTAATCATATTGCTGTAATACTTTGTATTTCTATGCATCTTCTTCCATCTCACGTCCTTTAATTCCACGTGTAAAATTTATAAAATGTCAAGGAGATCTTACCTCGTTGATTTGGTTTCCATCAATGTGGGTGCTTCTTACTGTTTCCCTGAAGTGTTAACAAGCCTACACTCTAAAAAATGAAACATGGGCTTTTTAAAAATTAATTCATAGTTTTATGTTCAATATACTTAAAATTGTTAATCTTATGTGTGTAATTAATATTTTTAAATTTGATTTAATTAATTCTAAACCGTTTTAATGTTAAATAATAGTGATATTTTCAATTTATTGAACACATTTAATTAAATCCAAAGAGCCCTTTCCACATCCTTTCTGAGCATGCGCAGAGAATGAAAAAAAAGTCTTCGCGCAGACGCATTCGCCTTCCTCATCTACGCCACAGTGTGCTTTGGCCACGTGTCTGGAAAGAGGGATTAATCACGATTCATCCGCTGGAGTTAAGGTAATTTCTTCGTATTTTTAATAGAATATAATTTAACTAGTACTTTGTGATAATATATGGCGTATATTTTTCAGGTAAATATATGGGCCGTGTGTGTTCTGTAGGTTTTAGCATTTTGTAGCATTTAGCTAGCATTGGAAACATTGATTTGCATATTCGATGTTACTGTACATTTGAATATTGCCCCATCTGCGTTTAAAATTTCATTCGCACTCCGAATAGCACACTTATTTTATTTGTTTTATTGCAGTATCAAGTTAGGAGAACGTTTGCTATCCACTGCTTGCTTAGCTTCGCCTGTGTGAGTGTGTCACGCAGGCGACCTCTGAAGGTGACCCCCACTTACCCCCAAAAATAAAATCAAGTATACTGGGTGGTTAATGCTCCGTTTGTGTCGGTTTGTGCTGTTAAAATCATCATTTGTATCACTATGGTGTCAAAGTGATTACACTTTTATTTCATAGGTCATTCAGAGTTCACCAGTCCAAGCAACACAAAAACGGCCCAAAATAGGACAAAAAAAACATGCCACAAAATGCTCTGCTTGGTTAGTGCTTGTTTGTGCCGGTAAAATTAACATTTGTGCTGCTACGGTTTTGCAGTTATTAATGTTTTAGTTTTTCGCGATGACGTAACGGGCGTCGAGCACGCTCCCCGTACTTTCGGGCGAGAGTGAGCGTCCGGGTGATGTAGACGTCGTAGGGAACGCTCGCTCGCACCCGAGCATTTTGTGGCATGTTTTGACCTATTTTGGGCCATTTTCGTGTTGCTTGGGGGGGCTCGTGAACTCTGAATGACCTATTAAATAAAAGTGTAATATCCTTGACACGGTAGCAATACAAACGATGATTTTACCAGCACAAACCGACACAAACGGAGCACTAACCACCTAGTATACTTGATTTTATTTTGGGGGGCAAGGGGTCACGTTCAGACTGGGCTGCTCCGGTATATAATGGTAAACGTGGTCACATGAACAGAAGACAATCAATTGGAGATAGAAGGCATGATTTATGAAATGAGTTACAGAAATGTTGGAGCATTTGAAATTTAACTTGTATTATTAATACATTTTAAAAGAAACAGGAGTGTTCTTAAGTTTAGACCATCTCCGTGCAACCCCTTGCATGTGTCTCACTGTGCACGGATTTTTTTTGTGGTTTTCTTTTTCTCTCAGGTTGCTGCTTGTGGAATTTGGAGCTGTGGAGATTTGAGCTGTGCTCCAAAAGTGCATGTAAAGGTACAAAATGCTTTCATATTATTTACTTTTTCCTTAATATGCAATTTTACATTTTGAATTCTCTTATTTGGTCTTTTAGGTTATAAATGTGGTGTTGCAAGCTTTGCTCTTTAAGTGTATCTAAAAGGTACCAAATTCTAAAACACTTGAGACTTAAACACTCAATTCTTGGTCTGAGACGCTCATATCCATGCATTTACAGTCATTGTCTTTGTACTTTCAAAACATGGGGTGGTCTTAGGACTCATCTAAGTCGTGCACATGTTGCTAAGCCCTCTCACACTGTAGAACATGTTATTTTGACTTGTCCTCCTTGTTCTGAAAGCCACATATCAACAAGCAGAGAATGCTTCCTCCATATTAATAAACATCTCAAGAGGTTTGAGACAGTAGATTGTGTTTATCAAAATTGTTCTTTCAAAACTAATGTATATGGTACTTTCCAGACACAAGAGTAGAAAACATTCATACATGCATGCTAAGAGATTTCAAAAATGAAATAGTGAAAAGAACTGAATTTACAAGTAAAAATGATCTTTCTGAGGAGTCTGCAGATGAACGGTCCTCTGACTTGCATTGTGAAGCTGGTGTAGTTAGTGAAAATTTGGAGGAAGCTGTAGTTAAAAACCTTGCCTTGGTTTTATTGACGTTGGAGGTCTTTTCACATGTACCAACATCAGCAATCGACAATTTAATCGAGGGGCTACATTTTCTGTTCACTACTTCTGCTTTACCCTTAACAAATAGTTTAACTTTGGCTGTTCTCAAGGAGTATAATATTGAGGTTAGTGCATTGCTAGTGAATGAGTTGTGCACTGCATTATACACTGGAAATCCACTACTTAAAAGTATTGCAAAAGGAGGATCACTTGAAACAACATTTAAGCGCAAGAAGTTTTACTATGAAAAGTTTAATGTTGTTGAGCCAGAGGAATATGTTCTAGAGGAAAAAACAAAAAAAACCCTTTCAATATATTCCACTGCTAAAGTTATTGGAGCAGTTACTTCAACGTGAAGATATTGTTGGAAAGCTAGTTGACATATAATCTTTATGGGAATGAATTTGTAAGCTTCTCATTCTCTAACACAAAATAGTGCTTGCTTGCAACGTGTTGCCCCCTAATGGCAGAAAACTACACACTGTCACTTTAAATATTAGAATAAAATCTGCTTTGCCCTTTAGTATATTTTGGAAAAGCAGACATTTGTGAAAGTAGGTGTCTGCTGTGCATCCAGTTAAAAACCATACATCTAGATTGTCAACTAGCAGGCTACGTTACATTACTGTGACATTGTTTCTCCCTGCAAGTTGTGAAATGAGGGTTATAAATTCATCTTTATGGGGAAAAAGCACGTTTAAAATTACTTACAAACAATTATGAATTGGTTAAACAACAATAAAAATTGTCTTTTTATGTTTGTGGGGGTCTCTACTAACATCAAAACAGTAATTGCCCTGCATGTGTTGTTTTATTTAGAGTTCCCGAATCGAAGTGAAGTGTGAATGCATCCTTCAAGCTGTGATTATATACCTGAATGAGAACCCTCAAAATATCATCAAAGAGTACATGGTAAGTTTATTTTTAAAGGGATATTTTCACCCCTCGGTAAAATTTTGACTGTCATAATTCCCTGAGTTTTGTAAGTTGAAAAATGTATTTTCTAAACAAGCCCAGGTATTCTCCTGATCTGGCAGCAATCAGTTTTCTTTAAATTAGCTTACGACAATAAAGTGCATGGGAACTACTAGGATTTTGTTTCCATTCACTTACATTGTTTTATGCTAAACTAAAGAAAATAACCCTGGTCAGCACAATATTAATATTATTATTAATAATATTATTACTTTGGCACAGGTCCATCTGAGTGAGGTGTAAATTAACTCTTCAGTCAGTGTAGAGGGCAAAGTACTCACCACCTGTTGTGTAGCAGGTAGCATCCAGCTGCTGCTGGATTCCAACCCTTCATCTTACAGCCATTTTATTGTTTTTGTTATCGTTTCCGTTACAACTCACACAACTATTGAAAATGCCCCCTCTTTGGCCAACTTGGTTATTTACTCCAAAGTCACATTTTATCTCAAGAGGGTTTGAGATTTGCTGTTTGCCCTAGGAATGTTCGCGTGAAAAATGTGCTCATAGGGTGTTTCATTAGCATCGTGCGGCTGTACACCACACATGGTAGGGTCACCCACAAGTGTCAGTTTTTTAGTTTTGTTTTTGTCATTCGATACGTGTGCGGTCTGGAACTCTCTCGGCCGTTTGAAACTCCTGCCGTGTGAACCGGGCTTAACGGTGAGCACCGCTGCATGCTCCTTCTGCCCAGTCCATGTTTCATTTCTCTTCTTCTTGGTCTTTATTTGGTGATAGTCTTAAATCCACACTTTTCTTTGGTCTGTTCTCCTCAGTCTCATTCAGGGATCTGTGTAATTATGGTAGTGTGGACCATTTAACTAAAATGGAGTGAATAGACAGATGATGGGATGACCAAAATACAACGGATTTAAAATATTTCTGTCCTTTTCAGGATTTCAACGTGATGGAAGCTGAAGAGCTCGAAAGGATGGATTTGGGGTGTTTATAAAATAATCCACGAAGGAGCACAGCCTGATGACTCCCTTGAAGATGTTGGCATCATTATCGAGAGATGCACCGTCTTGCAGGATCTTCACGATGTGGCGAGCAGGTGTGCACTTTTGTTTGGGCTAATTAACTGCCTCAATCTGAGTTACCCAAAGCCACTTCGCTACACATTTGAGTTCCTCCAGAAGGTGCTCATGGGACTGGAAGACAAAAAACTGTCTAACAAAATACAAGTGCTGAAGAACAAACTCTGCCAAAAGGAGACACAATGACTCTTCCAGATCGAAATGTCCCCCAAAATAAGTGCTCTGTTTTCTTGCTGACTAAAAGTTTTACTGTTTAAAAGTTTATAAATATATATATGTTGATCCTTGTTTGTAAATATTTTGTCATAGCTTTTAATATTTAAGAGATTGCAGACCTACAACTGTAGATCCTGAAATCATTCTGGCAGGTTTGACATCCTACTCCTCACTACACTGTCACTTTGTTTAAACTGGAAAGTTGTTTCAGATGTTTACATTTTGTTTTACACACTTCATTTAATGTTGCATTATGCAGTGTTGTTTCCCTGTTTAAGCTTTGCCTCATTGAACGCTTTTGTTCAAGTTGTTAAATCAACACAATTTTTTTTTTTTTGTATTTACACTTCATATTAGCTCTGGTGTACCAGGTTTCCATTGTAGGTCAAGGATCTTGAGTGTTATAAATGTTAAAGTGTATGTGCAAACAAATGTGAAAAGGTTCTAAGGTTGTCACCTGTACTCAAGTTAAGTGCTGGATTTTTGGTCTTAGCATTTAATTAAGAATATTTTGAGATTTGCTATATGCATTTTTTTAATTGTAAAATTATGATTTTTATTATAAAATTTATTATATAATAGAAAACTTATAATTCTGAATCAGATTTTTGGAACTGGGAACTAAATTGTCCAGATTTACCTTTTTGTGTCGCTAATTGCATTATACAGTGATTTTTAAGTTGCTGTGGTAAATCTGCAGATCTGACTAGAATCACAAGTTGTTGTATTGAATTTGACATCTTACAGCACACTACAATGTCACTTTGTTGAAACTCGAAAGTTGTTTCCAATGTTTAAATTTTGGTCATGCACTTTAAGCATTTAATATTGCTTTATGCAGTGTTGTTCCCTGTAGAAGCTTTGCCTTGTTAAGGCTTACCATAAATAAAGTTGTTGATGCAGCACCCTTTTTTGCATTTACACTTTATGTAAGCTTTAGTGTAAGAGTTTTCTATTGAAGTGCTAGGATCTTGAATGTTACAAATGTTAACGTGTGAGCAAGTGCAAAAGGGTTCTTGAGTTGTCACCTGTACTCTGTAGTTAAGTGTTAGACCTTTGCTGAAGACCTCTGAAAGGTCCAAACACCTAATTACAATGTATAGATGACAACTCATGAACCTTTCTAGACTTGTTTTGTTGATACCTAAACATTTAGCATATAGATGAAACTATTCATTAAATCATTATTAATCAAATTAATTAGGTCCAAAACACAATCTAAATGGTGCCATTAAATTCAAATTAATATTGTCAATTGAACCTAAAGCAATACAGTTAATAAAATGAACAAAGTGTTTAAATTCTAATTAATAGTGTTAAATAGTAACAATGAAAGGAAAGCTGTTGCTTTTATAGAACAATTTCACTTCTGATATACATCACCATTGAAATTGCAGATAACAACCATATTGATTTATGTTTAATTGACCAGGTTTTGTGGAAAAGATTGCCTTAACTTTGTCAATTAAATCCAACGTTTTATTTCTTAGAGTGTACAGTTCACACAGGTTAGTTTCACTCTTATCAGAGACCACAGAAAAGTGATTTCAGTGCAATTTTTTTCAACCCAGCCTATCATTACATGCTAAAAATTGTAGTTAGAACAGAGAAGCAAACAAAGTTTTGCTGAACTTTAGCCTAAGGAGCTTGAAGCTCCTAAGGCTACGTTCACACTGCAGGTCTTAATGCTCAATTCCGATTTTTTGATCAAATCCGATTTTTTTGTCTGCTTGTTCACACTACAAATAAAGTGCGACAGCAAACGCGCTCTAGTGTGAACGCTCAAAGCGGCCAAAAGAAGATGTCACACACACAACGCGCTCTGTTTAGACCCAGAGCAAACAATATTGTTTGACTGATGGCCCTTAATATAAAGACTTCGGACTTTACGTTTCCCAACTTTTGCTTTAAGTTATTTTGTTATTTACATAATAATGTAGATAACCTAATAATTATCCTTATTGCTGTTTTAGAGGAGCGGTGCTTCAAAGGATAGTTGCAGATTTCTGTCAGAATCTGCAGATTATACAGTACAAATAAAATGTTCACGTTTCTCCAACGTTGTCTTCCCAACAGTTTCACTGACATCTACACAGGAAGCGTTCGCGATGTCTTCTCGGGCGCTTCTCCGGCGCTGATAATTGGCGTCTGTCTTGTGTCAGTGATGTAAAAGACGGATTTAATGCGACATGACCGTTCAAACAGCAGTCGCTTTCTAAAACAATCGGATATGTATCGGATTCAGTACCACATACGAAAGTGAAAATATCGGATTTGTGCCGTTCACACTGTCATACCATGATCGGATATGGGTCGCAAGGGTCAAAAAAAATCGAATTTGATGCGCTTTCGCCTGCAGTGTGAACGTAGCCTTAGATTCCTTAGAACAATTCTCCACTGGACTCGCCCAGGCTGTTACCTCATGGCCCCCCTTCTGATATCAACAGCTGTATCTGCTGTTGGGTTTACCTCTCGTCTCTGATGGCCAAGCAGTGACACCT
>CAKLIZ010004606.1:0-13252 GCA_922035795.1 Oreochromis mossambicus | reverse complement strand
TTACCTCAGATTTATTGGGTAAATTCTATAGATGAGTTTTTACAGTGCACAACCATGTCCCACAGCCAAGGATCAGCCATCCCTAGATCCAGGCCTAGCCACACACACATGTGCAAAAACAAATTAAAATTGCACAAAGACACACATTCATCGCTGCAGGTCCTTACCCTTCGTCACGACCAGGATCTTCTCCTTTGTGCAAGGAGGAACTGGATGAGCACTGCAGCAGCCCTGTGCTCACCTCCAACTGAATTAGCAGGTCCACCACTAGCGTACTGTGATTTTCAAAAATCAATTTAATTTTGCTTATATTGTGCTTATATTTGGAAGTTCTAAATGCTACAAACCAAATCTTACCACTCTAAGAACTGCTTGTACAAGAACAGGAAGAGACCACAATCAAAGACAGCCAGTATAAGTGGGTGAAGATCTCCTTAGATAGGGACCTAGATGAACCTGTAAAAGATGTGCTAGCCAAAGGGCTCAATTTTACCTCATCACAACAACTGCCCATATTAGTTTTCATCACAGCCCTTAAAGAAACATCAACAAGGATGAATAAACTAACACAACCTGAAGCAGAGAAAATCAGGATGGTTTCAGCTTCCTTCTACAGTGTAAGAATTCCTCTATCCAACCTTTCAGTTCAGGAAAAGAAGGCTGTCACATCCCCCAAAAAGACCAAAACATCACCAACTTTCAGCCAGCAGGGGGAGGTGTACTGGTGGTCTAAACTGATTATCAGAGCAAAGCTATCACACTCCTCAGTGACAGCAATACTTATGAAGTCTGAAGGATAGACCCCACAAGCAACTACAAAAAGGAAGTCATCAGTTGCCTACAAACACTTGAAAGGGGAAAAAATCGAATTGACCACTGAATTCATCCAGGGGATGGTATAACCTGTATATCTGGATTTCCAAAGGTCCACAAAGGAGAAGTTCTACTCAGAAACTGGCACAGATATGTGGATGACCCCAGAGTCAAAGTCAAAACCCAGTAAGTAGAAGCCTTCACTGCTCACATCCACTCAATGGACAGAAACAAAGTTCACCAGGGAACGTACAAATGATAATAGTTTGTCATTTCCTCGTCCTCCGTCCTCCATCACAGCACACTGAGGAGGATGGACACCTCAACATTGAAATTTACTGGAAGCCCAAGGGTATTTTCTCTTTCCACTTCTGTTTACAATCACAATTGAACCTCTTGTAATAGCAAACAATTCACATCAAAAATTCTAACGAATCACAGTTGAACTGGAAGAATGCAGAGTTGTCTTATGTGCTGATTACATTATTTTTGTCCAGTTTAAACAAATTAATTCTAGTTAATCTTCTATAATAGACATCCGTGGCAGCAAAGGCGTGTGTAGATCAACAATGGATAACATGGAGTGAGGGGCAGAGTACGACCATGTAGCATTAAAAGCTTGGAAGTACTTACAATAAAATTAAGCTTAAAATCTGAGCAAGCACCGAGCACGCTGCCACAGGAATGTGAAATTCACAGAAAAACCCCGGATCTCCCCACTGACATGACTGCTACAGCACCGGGCAAAGCTCCACCGGCCCCACTCCTGCTAAACAGGTGTGACAGGACTTTGATTTTATTAATTTTTTGCTGTGTTTAAAGAACAAGTGTAAACACAAAACATTACTTTATTTTATATGCTGGAATATGCAGAAAATAGGCTTAAATGTTAAACAATTTCTTCAAGTCAAAGACAGTTGCATATAATTTAATTTTTGCTTAATCCAATGTGCATAAAATTTAAAGGTTATAACTAATAAAACTATTTTTAAAAGAGGCTTTCCATTTGATTCAATTTTATATGATGGATTATGCATAAAAAATAGAATTGGGCTGAAAGGTCTATTGCTTTATTATGTATTCAGTTTGTGTATCATGTTTTTGAACTAACTAATTACAAACTTACTAATTAGTAACTGATTACTTTTAAGTAACTTGACCAACACTGTTTATAACAACATTATAGCTCTTCACACTGTGCAATATATATTAAAATGAGAGAAATATTTCCAACGTACGTAATACAGTTAATGTGGTGACATCACTCCACTCTGTCCAGGAAGAGCCCCTTCTGCCCCGACAGCTGTATCCTCCACCATCAGACTCAGTAGTTCTGTTCATTGTGTATTCTCTGGATGTTGAACGTATGTTTGACTGGCCTCGTCTCCATTCATACGTCCACTGAGCTCCTTCACCTCCCTGAATCTCACATCTGACAGTGACTGTCTCACCGCTGTATATCTGAGTCCAGGATGGCTGCAGGGTCACAGTGGGCTTAGGACCAACTGTTCAAATTTAAGGAAAATCACATTAGCAGACTTATAGGAGTATAACATTATTATTAAGCTATCCTGGATTTGATTGACATCTTCACATTTACATATTTATACATTTAAGAACACAAAATCCATGAGCTGTCAGTTAGCTGTTGCTAACAATGCTGTTAAACCTCCAGTGATGGATTCAAAGCTGGAGACTGATCTGCTCTCATGAAGTGATTATTAATTCATAAATGGTGAAAGTGTTCATGTGGCACCAAAGTCAAAACTACACTGCCAAAGCAAAAAAGGCAAACAAACAAAAAAAGCAAGCATTTTTCGAAGCTCAGTTTTACAGAAAGCTCAGCATGGCGGTTACCACTGTTGCCCTTGGTTGCCCAACCATGTGGCCAGAGCCTCTCTGTGTGGAGTTGCACGTTCTCTCTTTGTCTGCGTGGATTCTCTCCCAACACTCTGCTTTCCTCCCACAGTCCAGAGATATGTAGTTAGTGTGGTTAGGTTAATTGGTGAATCTGAATTGCCCTTAAGTGTTTGTGGTTGTCTCTCTATCTGTCTGTTCTGGCCCTGCGACAGACTGGCAGCCTGTCCAGGTTGTACCCTGCCTCTCAATTTATGAGGCCCTAGCCCCGCTGCAACCCTGAACTGGGATAAGCAGAAGAGGACGGATGGATGGGTGGGTATTGTTCAGAAATGAATCTGTAAAACTGAGTAGAATTGAACACTAAAGCTAATTTCAATCATTTATTGAGTGATTAAAATATCTATCACAGAAGTGGACATTTTTAGTAAGAAGAAAAACAGATTCCACATATTTAAAAATAAACCACAGTAAAAATATAAAACAGCACCGTGATCTCCTCTGTGTCTGTGAGGATAAATGAAGGTGAGAGGACGTATCGAGCTCATTTAGTTCAGTAACTAATTTGGAGGTTTAGTGTTGTAAATGCTGAACATTTAAACATTTAAGCATTTCCTCATAATTCAAAGAAACCCCATTTTTAATTCTTATAAAGATGGCTGAATTCGTCTGTTTCTTGAATGGTGACTGAATCCCTTTCAGTTGTAAATAACTATGTTTCTTCTCCTTCCTCTTAAATATGTAAGACTGCTTTCTTCCATTTGGCAGCATCTCTAAAATTAGAAATATCCTGTCTCAGAGTGACGCTGAAAAACTAGTTCATGCATTTATTACTTCCAGGCTGGACGACTGTAATTCACTATTATCAGGATGTCCTAAAAACTCCCTGAAAAGCCTTCAGTTAATTTAAAATGCTGCAGCAAGGGTACTGACAGGGACTAGAAAGAGAGAGCATATTTCTCCTGTTTTGCTTCCCTTCATTGGCTTCCTGTTAAATCCAGAATTGAATTCAAAATCCTGCTCCTCACATACAAGGTCTTAAATAATCAGGCCCCATCTTATCTTAATGACCTTGTAGTACCATATCACCCTATTAGAGCACTTCACTCTCGCACTGCAGGCTTACTTGTTGTCCCTAGAGTACTTAAAAGTAGAATGGGAGGCAGAGCCTTCAGTTTTCAGGCCCCTCTTCTGTGGAACCAGCTTCCAGTTTGGATTCGGGAGACAGACACTATCTCTACTTTCAAGATTAGGCTTAAAACTTTCCTTTTTGCTAAAGCATATAGTTAGGGCTGGACCAGGTGACCCTGAATCCTCCCTTAGTTATGCTGCAATAGACGTAGGCTGCCGGGGATTCCCATGATGCTTTGAGTTTTTCCTTTCCAGTCACCTTTCTCACTCACTATGTGTTAATAAACCTCTCTGCATCGAATCATATCTGTTATTAATCTCTGTCTCTCTTCCACAGCATGTCTTTATCCTGTTTTCCTTCTTTCACCCCAACCGGTCGCAGCAGATGGCCCCGCCCCTCCCTGAGCCTGGTTCTGCCGGAGGTTTCTTCCTGTTAAAAGGGAGTTTTTCCTTCCCACTGTTGCCAAAGTGCTTGCTCATAGGGGGTCATATGATTGTTGGGTTTTTCTCTGTATCTAGTGTACAACATAAAGCGCCTTGATGCGACTGCTGTTGTGATTTGGTGCTATATAAATAAAATTGAATTGAATTGAAGGTGTAAATGCTTCCATCAGAGAAACTGATCTCATTCTCTCAGCTAAGAGAGTGGATTTCTTTTCAGATGAGGTTTCTCTGAGCTCACAAGTCCTGTTCCTGAATAAGTTTGAATTTCCAAGTTCCTCGTTGGAGTTTGAATCTGGAACTTGGATTTTCCACTCAGAAAGTCAGAGCAGCCTGACACACACTGAGTTAACAATCAAAGATGGCAGCAGTGAATCTGTACTGCACAGTTGTGTATTTATGACTTACTAAATAAGTGCAATGCAGAGCACTGATCAGGCTCTGTTTTTAAGCACACAAAACACACATATTGTACTGTAATGATAATGATGCCAAAATGGCCATGTATTGCTAGGAACCACCTTTTTTTCCAGCTTTTTCTGGAACATGCTAGTGATGTCATTGGCATCAATCAAAGATCCAAGATATCTGGAATGCATCGTAAAGTCACAATAAATATGCCACCTGGTGATCTGTTCTGACTGTGAGCCTGAGCTCAGGGTTACTGAACCCTTCACTTACAGACAACTCTCCACACACATCTGCAGATGTGCCACAGGAGAAGTGCGACAAAGGGCGTGTCACTAACTGAAAATCTGGTGAGTGTTAACTAATCGTTTGTCTGTATTTTCAGTGCTTCAAACAAAACTTGAAGACTTTTCATCCATTAATAAAAATGGATGCTTATATATGTCTACACATTTACCACACACACAAATCTCCACACAGATTGAGACACACACACAAATATTTTGCTACAGTAAAAACTAAGCTACTGTCATTAAAACACCAAATGACAGAAAAAGGTTTGTTTTGATTCTTCCAGTAGACGTATGTCACAATATGTGTCACTGTATAAATGAGTGGAGTGCAGAGGTATGAACTCAAATGCAGTAAGAAAATAAGTTAAATAAAAGTGAGCTCTGACAACTGATCAGTCTGAAAATGTAGAGAAACAGCAGCAAAACACAAGGACACAACAGATGGTTTGACAAAGCCAAAAAAAGACACAGCAGGACTATTTATACATGAGGCATGAAAGAAACCATCAAAATAACAGATACAGGGAAGAGAAACTAAGAGGCTATCAAAGCCTCAGTGATGTCACAGTGAATAAAATCCACATACTGCTACAAAGAAAACCAGAAATCCAAAAATCAAAGAAACAGAACCCAATGACCATGACAGTCTCAAAGAAATAAAGCTGGTACTTTGTGTAGTTTCTATTATTTGTTACCAATATGTGTGTGAAGCCTTATTCATTTCTAAATTTGACAGCTCTTAGAGGTATTTCCAGAGGACACTGAGACACACAGCCATCACGCCAGACATTAAGCCTGGCCAGCCTGCAATTTAAAGTAAAAGACTGATAACACAACAACAGCAGGGACAATGACGCTGGCACAGTTTAGTGTAATGGAGTCTGTCTACACTAACACACCGCAAAGAGCAAAGAGGCGGAGCTGTTACAGCAGCGTCTCTTACTGTAATCACCATAAAAAACCTCGGGTGGAGCTCTTCAACAGATCACCTGATCAAAAAGCTCCAACGTGAAGAGAAACAAACCTTCACACTTTCTAGTGATAGTTGCAGCAGGCAGGGATGTGTCTTCATGTGCCAGTAAAATGTACAATATAACTCTGAGTCACTTAACTGAGGCGGTTAGGTTGGACACTGAATTATTATTCTGCACCATCATAACATCTGTTTTCAGCAGCAAACTTCAGAATGTTGATGTGCTCGCTTTTTTTCATTACAGCCAACAACATGAAATTGTCCAAAATGTCTCGGTATGCTGAAGCAACAATAGTTCCTTACACTGAAACTAATGGGCCGAGCCCAACTCCTGAGAAACAGCCCCACACCATAATCCCCCCTCCACCACCAAACTTTGCACTTGGCACAGTGCAGTCAGACAAGTGCTGTTACCCTGGAAGCTGCCAAACCCAGAGTCGTTATCAGATTGCCAGATAGAGAAGTGTGATTCGTTACACCAGCGGTCCCCAACCTTTTTTGCGCCACGGACCGGTTTATGCCCGACAATATTTTCACGGACCGGCCTTTAAGGTGTCGCGGATAAATACAACAAAATAAAACTAGTACCGGTACCGAAAAAAACAAGATTTATTCATAACACACGTGAAAAGACCCAGGAAAACCGAGTTAACGATAAAAACGATAACAAAATAACGCTGAAAACCGATAAAAACCCTGAAAACCATACATTTCACACCTGAGCCTCAACTCTTGCGGCCCGGTACCTAACGACTCACGGACCGGTACCGGTCCGAGGCCCGGGGGTTGTGGACCGCTGCGTTACACCACAGAAAACATTTCCACTGCTCTAGAGATGCAGTGTGCTTGACACCACTGAATCTGACACTTTGCATTGCACTTGGTGATGTAGGACTTGGATGCAGCATTCACAAAGCTCTCTACGCACTGTTCTTAAGCTAATTGAAGGCCACATGAAGTTTGGAGGTCTGTAGTGAGAGACTCAGAGGGGTTAGTGGATACTTATATGTGCAGAGGTCTCCACCTTTCTACTGTGTGATTTTGCTTAGCCTACCACTTCATGACTGACTTGCTGTCATTCCCAGTCACTTCCACTTTGTTATAATACCACTAACAACTGACTGTGAAATATTTAGTTGGACTTGTTGTACAGGTAACATCCTATCAAGGTGCCACGCTGGAATTCTCTGAGCTCCTGAGAGCGACTCATTCTTTCACAAATGTTTGTAGAAGCAGCCTGCATGCATAGGTGCTTGATTTTATACACCTGTGGCCATGGAAGAGCCACAAGTATTAATGTGAATTCAATGATTGGGATGGATGAGTAAATACTTCTGGCAATACAATGTACCTTTTGAATATTTATTAATGCACATTATTATAGTGTAGTAACTATTTCTTGTCCATTTTCTTGACTGCATCATTCTGTTCTGTCTTTGTTTTGCATGTCTTTGTTTTGGGGTTTTTTTGCAATTTTTGCACACTTGCACTTTATGTAGTCCTGTGTTGATTGTCTGACAATAAAACCACTTGACTTGACTTGACTTGAAAAATCAATACAGTGCTTCATAGCTAAAATAATCAATAACTGTACAGTGGTCCCTCGTTTATCGCGGGAGTTAGATTCCAAAAATAACCCGCGATAGGTCCGCGAAGTAGCCAACTTTATCTTTTAAAAATATTATTGATGTTTGAAGGCTGTAAAACCCGTCACTACACACTTTATACACTTTTCTCAGACAGACATGAACATTTTCACACTTTTCTCTCTTGTTTAAACACTCTCAAAGTTCAAACCTTCGTAGCAAAGTAAGTCCAGTATTATAAAATGAAACCAGAGGCACCTGCAGGTGCAAAACATTTCATCTACATTCTTGTGTTTGTTGGGGAGAAAACTTACAAACATACAGTGCAGCACTTCAGAGTCACACTGCTAGCGATCGAAGATTTATGTAAATTTGACAAGCTGAACGCAATCTGTACTGTGCAGGAGATGCCGCACGAGATTGATTGACAATGTTCTACAGCCAATCAGGACGCAGAACACAATGTGCTGTAAAAAAACAAACAAACAAAAAAAACCCATTGAAAATTGCACAAAAAATGAAACAGCGAGGCCACGAAAGGTGAACCACGTTATAGCGAAGGACCACTGTAGCTCTAAATAAGACTCATTAAAATATTCAGCGAGGACTCTCGATCACATTAACCTAGCAGAATTCTCCCTGTGGGCATCATGCTTTTAATGAGGATTTTAAGAGCTAATCCAACAAAGTACACTAAAGTAGGCAACACACAGAAGCACAAGCTAATCTCAGATAATCTGCACTACAGCTGCTGCAGTCGGCTGTACCAGGTGCTGAATGTTAGATGGGAGGAACTTCTAAACCATTCTTCTAGTGAATCAGTCATGTGATCTGTTAGAATGGTTAGAAATAACAGCTGCATGTATAGACTGGAAGAAAAAATTTCTTACCTTCAAGATTTCCAGTGCTGAGCACTAAAATAATAAAGAAAAGCTCATTAGACATTATACAACTGAGAAATCCAAATAAATATAAAGTAAGGCTTCTGTTAATGAGTCAGTGTCATTCAAACAATGTCAGACGTGTACTTACAGAAAAAGCCCATCATGAAGAACAAAGATTGACCCATCGTCACATCCAGCCTGCTGCACAAAGAGTTTTACTTTGAACAAAGAAGATGAAGAAAAAAGAGAAGTTGTGTTTAGTACAGATACGAAAAGTTTTTTTTGTTTTGTTTTTTTTACAGGTTCTTTCTCTGATTGGTCTCTCTGTGCTTCCTTGTCTTTCACACAAACCTCAAACAGCTCCTGTAGCTTTGACCGCAGCAGTTGGTTGACAGGTTTACATTTCCTGTCCACTGCAGACATAGAAGTTTGTTCCTTTTGTTGATATCTTTCTCTATAACAAACAAAACTTTTCTTTCGCTCAAAAGTCAGGAGGTCATATTTTTTATATATTTTCTTCTTTAAAAACTCTTGTATGATTTTTGCGGTTTCCTTTGGATCATTGTCACAATGTATTATTGCTCTTCTGGCAGACCGGGAGTCACTGGGAGTAGAAATATGAAAGCATCCTTTTCTGCTTTGGAGCCTGTATTTTCTATAAAGTCTTTTTAATTCATTTGTTTTTTTTTCTTTGTTTATGAGTCACTGCATGCAAACATTTCACAGTTAGCAAAACATTATCATGCAGTGAAAAAGGCTCCTTTGATCTGTGAATGTTTTCACCTTGTAGTTAAATTCTGGTTTTAAGTTTGGTTGAGACCCAAACACAGGAACTGATTAATTTTGTGGCTGAACTGAATCTAAAGACCTTTTATGTTTCACAAAGTAAACTAACAAAGACAACAAATAAATTCATAGTTAAATTTATAATCTGTTGCTATTTAAAACAATGCACAAACTCATTTATTCTGAATTCTTTTTCTTGCTTTGGCAGCACGGTGGCACGGTGATTAGCACTGTTGCCTCACAGCAAGAAGGTGCTGAGTTCAATTCCACCATCAGGCCGGGGTCTTTCTGTGTGGAGTTTGCATGTTCTCCCCGTGTTTGCGTGGGTTCTCCGGCTTCCTCCCACAGTCCAAAGACATGCACTTTGTGGGGATAGGTTAATTGAAAAATCTAAATTGCCCATAGGTGTGAATGCGGAAGTGAATGTGAGTGCGAATGGTTCTCTGTCCCTGTGTGTTAACCTGGCGACCTGTCCAAGGTGTACCCTGCCTCTTGCCCTATGACAGCTGGGATAGGCTCCAGCACCCCCCGCGACCCTGAAAAGGATAAGTGGAAGCGGATGGATGGATGACATGTACGTACAGATGCACACTGATCTTAGCATCTGAACTTGTAAACACAATAAAAGGATACAAACAGATGATGTGAAATAATGATATAAACACTGTAATAATGATGTTTGTGTTGAACACTACATGTTACCAACCAAGATTATGGGATTTTGTTCAAAGTCAGTTCAGAAAGTAGACCCACATGTAGAGCAGGACTCAGAGTACCAAACAACCTTTTCTGACCTTTATTTCAAATACAGTTTTTGGACTGTATTTTGTTGCACCTGCAGCAGGTGGTGACCCATCATGCTTGTGCTTTGTTCTGTATTTTTATCTTTTCTTGTATTTCCACCTCCTTTTCTATATCTATGTCTTTATTAAGTATAATCAGATTTTCTTTTTTTACTGTAAATAGTTAATATAGCACAGGTTCTCTAATAAACCGAATTGTTCTTCCTCGTTTCAGGTCAGCAGGCTGATGAAGAGAAAAAAACATCATTGGTGTTTGTTTAAGTGCAGAGATGGTGCAGATAAGACTGTAGCTGTATGTTTACCTGCAGTTATACAAACAAAAAGCTCATAGAATATTTTCTATGAGTCATTTCTTTTTCAGAAGTGACCCTTCCTGTCAGGTCAGAGTTTAAGACATCAGTAAACACTTTCTGGATATGTTTATGGTCTCAGTCACTAAAGTCTCAAATGTTACTCACATGTTAATTTTGTCAAATTCATCAGAGTCAAAAAGAACAATAAAGCACAGTATGCTTTAGGATGTTGCTGCCTTCTGACTGCCCCTTCCTCGTGTGTGCTGTATGCTGATGACTTAAAGCAAACCATCTGCCACACAAAAGACTGCTGTGTGAAACCACACGCTGTTTCCTCTTTTCTATATGGCAAAGATAAAAATAAGGCCTTTCAGTAGATTAAAAATAAACTGTGGCAAACTAGACAGTAACTAAGAACAGCGTTTGACACACATGTAAGCACTGTAACTGCTCAGAAAAACACAGACGTTATTCAGTATTGCCATTTTTACAGTGACTTTAGACGTAATGCACAAACAGGTCCAAGCTGTTCTCTAAAACAGTGACACAGACAAGCCCTGCAAAACTCCAAACAAAGGTACTCGTTATATCGGACTGTCAATGATTGTGATGAACACGTTTTGGAGAAATCCCCACACAACCAAGGGAATAAAAATACTGCTAAAGACAGCAAGCTGTGACTTTAATGATATGTGTGCTTCAGCAAAATTCTCCCTCTGTTAACATTTGTGTTGCTCACAATAAATCGATTTATAAAGTAAAACATGCAGAGAAAAGACTGCAGTGTTTACTGTAATATCCACTCAGGTTTTCAGTTTTTTTCAGACTCAATTTGGTATATTTATAGGATTTTTAGGAGTTTTTATCATCAGGTTTGTTCTACACACAGTCAAGCAAAGCTACAAGGTGTTATAGCATTAGTTTTTACTCTTAATTAATTTTAAAAATTGTATGTTTAAATGAAAAATGAAAAAATTGAATTTTCTTCTGTCAAGCTCCTGGGTCGGTGACCCAGTGTTTTGTATTTTTGAGTTATTATATAGTTTTTGAGTTCATGATTTATCACTGCTAGTCTCCTAGTTTCTGTCTCAGTATTTCTAGCTCTCTAGTTCTTTAGTATTTCCCGATTTCTAGGTTTCAGGTTTTGGTATGTGCCTTTGCTGTGTTCTGTGTTGTGTTTACTCTGTGCCTTCCTGTCCCACGTTTCAGGTCTCTATGTTCTCTCTCCCCGGTCATTGTGTTAAGCCTACATGTCTTGAGTTCAGCCTGTGTGTTTCCTGTTTTACTTTGATAGTCCTGGTCCTTTGACAGTGTAGTCTGCTTTACTTCCTATGTCTCATTATGTCAGATTAATCCCAGCCGTGTCTCCCTCCTGTTGCTCATTTCTGCCTCGTTACCTGGTGTGTATTTACAGTAGCTGTGTCCGAATTCAGGGGAAGGATGCTTAAAATGCCATATTTGGATGCAATGACGTCACAGCGACGAGGGCTGTCCGATTTCAAAGAGTACTCAAAATGTGGCGACAAATGCGTCCTACTTTGCCCAGAATTTTAAGGATGGTCCGATGTATCCTTCGTGTCCTACTATATCCCAGGATTCATTGCGGGTCATAGAGGAGATTTGTTTCTGATAATGATGGTGGTCAAAGCGGGAAAGGAAAACACTTTCAAATGTAAGTATATGAAAATCTGGTTGTACAAAAGTTCAATTGTTAGAGCGGTTGTGTTGTTAAGCTTTGGGCATCTGCATAGTCATGTTTCTTTTTTTTATTTAAATAACCGTAAACCAGCTTGTGTGGGGGTCCCGCGGTTTTTCGTGTATTGCCGCTTAAATACAGCTAATTTTTATTTTTTCGAATTGGTGATATGTTGTGGGGAACAAAGACCAAACGGCTTAATTTATTAAAAAGAGGAGAAAACGATCACCTCTTCACTGGGGTGAAGAATTGGGCCGCTACGGCGTGGATGTACAAGAATAAATCAATTTACGCATCATATTCATATGAGTGCGGTCGTATTAGCCCTCATGCTCTACAGCAGCGGTCCCCAACCTTTTTGCGCCACAGACCGGTTTATGTCAGACACGGAGCCTTTAAGGTATCGCGGATAAATACAACCACATAAAATGATCCGACCAAGACAAAAACTGGTATTTTGTAAATATAATAATAAACGTGAATGTACTGTGTAACTGTAACTTTATTAGCAGCGTCCTCCTGAAAATGCGCCAATATTGACAGTAACATCCTCCTCTCTGCCGCTTAATGCTCTTTGGTCACTATGGTAACATGTAAATATTTCTTTCAAAATAAGACACACAACTACAACAAGGGAAAGACCCCAGGGAAACCGAGTTAATGATAAAACCCCTGAAAACCATAAATTTCACAGGGGAGCCTTAACTCTCGTGGCCCGGTACCAAACGACTCACGGACCGCTGCTGTACAGAACCTGTGATGTCCAGACGGTGTTCCTCTGGTGTTCTGCTGTGAAAACCTTTGTGCTTAGGGATTAACATAGTTGCCATGGTGTCCTTTCTTCTTTTATTTGTTGTGTGTGATCAGGACAATTCTGGAGAAGATGGGCCTGCAGGGGACAGTCACCCCCTTGCAGGCCAGAAGACATGAGATAACTTTAAAAAATACAAAGTACGTATGTGTGTTATCAAGAAGATAATTCTCAAGAACACAAGTTAATAAATGTGCAATTACTATGAGTTGTTGTGGTGTTTTTATTTGCCTGCTGTCATTTTTGATTTCCTCTGCCTTTAGGATTGCAAGTATCCAGGCTCAGGAGAGGGGGTCAGTGGGAAGCCCACTGCTGCTACTTGGCCCTGGTTTGCCCTCATGGATGAGGTGATAGGACAGATGCCTTCCATTAAGCCTCCTGTCCTAATTTCCTCTCTCCCTGAGGACACTCCAGGGCCAAGCACAGCAGTGGGTGACCAAAACGACAGCGATGACGAAGCGGCTCAGCCACCTACGA
>CAKLIZ010004605.1:0-13253 GCA_922035795.1 Oreochromis mossambicus | reverse complement strand
GCAAAAAGAAAAACACCTGCAAAAAGAAAAGCACCTGCAAAAAGAAACACGCTGCAAAAGCACACAAAACACAACAGAAATAGGAAAAAACAGAATGGAAATGTTTCTGGGGAGACAATAGCCCGACGGACCAGTTGCACAAACCAAAGCATGTATGTATATTCCAGATATCTGTAGTATTATTAGAATCATATTCTCCGAAACGTCTTTGAAGTGTCTCCCAGTCCCAGCGCACTTGTTAGCATGTTTTGTTTTCTGAAGTTGCAGTGCAGCGTTTTTCTTTTTGCAGGATTTTTCTTTTTGCAGGTGTTTTCTGAAGTTGCAGTCCGTTTGGCATCTCAGGGCCACGTAGTTTTCTTCTTTCCATAAGTAATTGATTGAAATACTTATTGTAGTTAAAGTCTAATTATGAATGAAATTTAATGAGAAGGTTGATTTTTTTTTTACATCAGATTGTAAAGAACTGAAAGTGACCTCTGTTCATTGCATACTTCGTTCAAACTTTCCTGTTTTTATGTGAGCTGCAAGAGAAGCATAGAAAAAATTGCTTGAGTAAATGGGTGTGAATCAGTATATGAGACAAGTTGTATAACGCACTTTGAATGCACAGAGCAGAAAAGCATTATTTAAGAAACAATCCGCTTAACATTTAATGTTGGTTCTCTGAGTGAGAGACTCAGCCGTGAGGCTTGTTCCAACCAAACTATCACCGAGTTTGGTCATTGAGTTATCGCTTCTCTCACACAGAGAACCAAAGTGACTATATAACTTTCCCCACCAGTTCTCTTTTGATTGTTCTATTTTTCTTTTTCTCTTTCATGTTTATGTTTCTTAAGTTAAAGCAATAATAATGATAATAATGATAATAATAATGATCAGACTTCAGACTTTCTTTTTTAATGAACCTTATAGTTAGACCTGGATCTGGTGACTGTTGGGATTCAGAGATTCTTTTATTGCTATTATATAATCTGCCTTATGATGAATGCATTGATAACGTGTTTTACAGTATTATTTTAACAGTAATATTGTTTACAGGGTTCTTATTGCATTGAATATGTTTGTCATCACATTGACCTTTCTATTCACAGGTTTATTTATGATCATTCTATACACAATGCATAACTGTGCTTGTTTAGAGTTGATGTTCTATCCAAGAGGGTTTTAAGCTTCACTGGTGAGAGTGTCCAGGTGATACATGTTGAGGGAGGATGAGAACATAGCAGGTTGATTACATGCATGCTTACAATACATAAATCTAGCAACAGGCCTGAGCGCAGGCCCAAGTGTCTTTGACCTTTTTGTAACTGGCTGCCCTTTTACCTACTTAGTAGCAGATGACGGGAGGCGATAACCAGCCCTCAGACACTATGAAGGCTTAAGACTATGATTGTGCATTAAAGGTGTTGCAGAAACTGGAAGTTATATGTCTGTTATATGTCTGTTTATAGTTATTAAAGATGTACAAGATATATCATTGACTGTACGTGATGAACTCTTGACTTGTGTTGACGCCATGGGGGGGCGGATACCCCACTGCTTTAAAATGTTCTTCACATGTATTTTTGTCAGAGGACATATCCTGATATGTCTTCTCCGCTGCTAATAAATTCATCGTTTGGTTGCACTTTTCTGGAAGCCTCCGTCGTTTGTTGTCTGGTCTGCAGTTGAACCTGAACCATCCTCAGTGTTCTCCTATAGAGCCCATTGGCAGAATAAAGCCTCAGGACCCTCTCCGGCAGTCTTTCAAAATACAAAGAACACAACCACAAAATAAATAAGATTCAGTAAGTAGCATCATTATGTTAAAGAATCAAAAAAAGCCATTGAATGCAATCGGTCTGTCCTATTACTTAACTAGCAATGTGTTTCATAGTTGATTCTAAATACTAAACGACTGGAAAAATAAAGGGTAATTTAAATGTTGAAAACCTTTCTCTTTAACCTTTAACCTATTACAACAACCTGGCTAAGATATCCTGATTTCTGTTTTGGTGTTATCCTCCACATTTGACTCAGGATTCTTTGGTACTTTCCATGGAATTAGCTGAATAAGTCTGTTTTTACTCTTATCCAGATGATCTGGCTCTGTTTTGACTACAAAATGAGCTGCACCTTATCTGAAGGTCACACCGGCTTCCTCTTGTTCAGTCAGTTGAATGTTTTCTGTCTCTCACGTGTTTCTGTAAATAACAGAAACAGAATAATATTTCATGAGCCAAGATAAGTGCATGAAGACCTTTTCTTGTGTGATTCTATGGTGCTGTACATTTTATTTTATTGAATTTTATTATTTTATTATTTCACGTTTAAAAGACCCTGAGTTCTTTGGCCCTGTGTTTTGAGTTTGTCTGGTTCATCTGTTTTCCCTTAGTCTCACTACATGGCATGTATTTATTGTCCGAGTCTCTCCTTGTTTCTTAATAATGATAATAATAATGATAATAATGATAAATTTTCTTTATAAAGCGCCTTTCAAGACACCCAAGGACACTGTACAATAGATAAAAACACATAATAGAACAATGACATAATGAAAAAACAAAAAGCACAGGATTAAATTAACAAAGAGTGGTTTCACAGTGAATATGCAGATTTGAACAGATGGGTTTTGAGTTGAGATTTAAACTGGGGGAGAAAACCAATGTTTTTTTTATATCTGGGAGTAGAGAATTCCACAGCCTGGGAGCAGAGCAGCTGAAAGCTCTGCTTCCTATGCTGGTGAGTGTTAGGATTCAAAAAATTGGAGAAAGGAGTATGGAGGGCTCTTAAGGAAAAAACAATTCTGGTCGATGAGGGATGATCAAAGCGAATGATTTATTGGTTACATGCATGGAGTACAACGCTGAGCAGATTTCAGCATTGGACTGACTTGCAAACATCAGAACAAAGGTTTTTATAGGGGTGAAACAGTACAGTATACAGTACAGTGTATATAACATAACTCATATAAGCCATGAGGTATAAAACCCAAAACCTAAATCACTATAAGGATCACAATTAAACAAATGAAACAACCTGTCACATGTATACTGAGTCTATGAAGCAGTGTGGTTCACATCTATTGCTGCCTTTTGAAGTCCAGGCCCAATGAACTGTGTAGTTCTATTAGTCCTCCTTGCCAGAGTTAGTGCGCTGCATTTACGTGCTCTGCTGTAGTTCCGTTGGTGAAATTAGTGATGCTAAAGTCGACCTTTGACTTGGTTAATGGTGGGTACCAGCTAATCAGGAGTTCTTTTACAGGATGTTGCATAACTGCAGTTAGAAATTGTTTTGAGTGTCTTCTTGAAGAACACAGAGAGGACAGATAGAGAGGGGAGAGGTCAGTGTAGTAGAGAGCAGCGCTTTCATCTTACAGTTGAAAGCACAACAAGGAAGAAAAGGGGAAGAATGGTAATCTGTTGTCTTGTTAACGGAATAGGGAATGTCAAGTGTTGCATTACAAATACAGAAACTTTCACCTCTGTGGCCTTCCTCATGGTTCCCAATGTACGTGAACAATGTTAGAAAAAGCCCACACTCTAATGAAGTCTCTGTTACACAGTATTAGCCATAAAGATTGGTTAACATACCAGTAATGTGACTGCAGGATAACTCCATTTAAAGTTAGTCGTTTCTTCCCCAATACCACTAAGAATGAACTGTTTTCTATTGAAAAATCTCCAAATCAGTGGAGAATCTGTGGGTTATAAACAGGGATGCACATACGTGGTCTGCAGGTGCGCATTTGCTGTCAAAGTAAAAGACGTGCACCAGAAAAGAAGCTGCAACGCGCGTTTGCGTACATAAGATTTTCTGGAGGAGGACAGACATTTGTTTAGAACTCTTAAAGATGTCGAAGAAGCAAGCTCCTTTAAGCAATTACTTTGGTGTTCCTCCACCTCCAAAGAAATGTCAGATGGAGTCCGAACCCCAAAAGAAATGCATATTCTCGGAAAAGTGGTTGCAGGAGGTGAGCTGGCTTCAAACAAATGATGATCATACAGAGATGTGGTGCAGAATATGCCGTTAAAATCCCACTCTACCGGACAAAAACAGTGACTTTTATATGTACACAAAAGATCGTTGCATCTTCTTATCTGGTGCGCGTCTTTTATTTTTAAAGCGAATGCGCACCTGCGGACCACTTATGTGCACCCCTGGCTATAAATACTATGCCCATGTTTGGGGTTCAAGTATCCAAACTGTTATGTTTCGCTCCAAATAATTCATTGACTCATTCTTTAACTGGCCATAATTTTACTGGCATCAAGTCTGAATGGCATCTGAGAGAAACATCAAATACATCAGTCATCGACCTTTTTCTACAGTCTTTAAAATCAGCTCTGTGCATAAATTACTGTCATGTAAAGAGGAACTTTGAATCCTGGCATTTCATTGTTTTCAGTTTAAACCTGTTCAATAAAACAGCATTAAAATTGACAGATGATGCTGAAATGGTTCTTCCTGTTCTCTAACTGTCATGTAGACTTTTACTTACAGGAAACTTACAAATGACTCCCATTAAAGCATGAACACAAACATTAATCAGAGTTTCTATGCAGATGTTTTTATCTGATCATCAGTTTTTAGAAGTTAACCATGTGAACCATGATTTAATATAGCTGAAAGTATAAGAGCATGTATTACAACAGCAGGGCCATGTTATCCTGAGCCCTGCTGTTGGTGTTATCCTCTACCCAATTTACTTTGCATGGAATAAGCTGAACACAGTCAGTCTTTACTCTTATCCAGATGATCTGGTTCTGCTTTGACTACAAAATGAGCTGCACCTTATTTGAATGTCACACCTGCTTCCTCTTGTTCAGTCAGTTGAATGTTTTCTGTCTCTCACGTGTTTCTGTAAATAACAGAAACAGAATAATATTTCATGAGGGAAGATAAGTGCAAATGTGCACCATATGTGATCACGCTTATGTTGTTTTGGAACTCTTACACCACTGTGCTTTAAATAATGCACGCGGCTTCATGAGAATTGTTACTTTGCTTTTCATCATTACTCTGGCAACCTTAGTTTTCATTGCTAGTGCAAACTGACTTTTCTTGTCATTAGTTTCTGTTGTTAGTCTAGTATTCTGTGTTCAGTTAAAGAGATTATTTTGTTTTTTAGTTTATACATGTTTTGACATTTATCAGTGTAGCCTCTCTGGTGTATTCACATTTCTCCGTGTTAGATGGTCTCTGTTTTGCCACACTGGATTGCCTGCCCTCTCTGTGAATGCTACCTTATCGTGGTGGAGGGATTTGTGTGTCCCAGGGATCCCAATTCAATTCAATTCAAATTCATTTATATAACGCCAAATCACAACAACAGTCACCTCAAGGCGCTTTATATTGTACAGCAGATACAGAGAAAAACCCAACAATCATATGACCCCCTATGAGCAAGCACTTTGGCGACAGTGGGAAGGAAAAACTCCCTTTTAACAGGAAAAAACCTCAGAACCAGGCTCAGGGAGGGGCGGGGCCATCTACTGCAACCGGTTGGGGTGAAAGAAGGAAAACAGGATAAAGACATGCTGTGGAAGAGAGACAGAGATGAGGTCAACAGACTGACTGAGTGGTGTTCAGTTAATAACCTCCAACTGAACACCACGAAAACTAAAGAACTTATCTTCAACTTCAGGAAGGGCAGAACAGACCCGGCCCCACTGTACATTCACGGGAGCTGTGTGGAGAGGGTGCACTCCATGAGGTTCCTGGGCGTGCAGATCTCTGATGATCTCTCCTGGACTGCAAATACCACGGCTGTGGTAAAAAAGGCCCAGCAGCGTCTCCACTTTCTGAGAGTGCTCAGGAGGAACAACCTGGAGGAGAGGCTGCTGGTGACATTCTACAGAGCCACCATAGAGAGCATCCAACTAGTTTTTCAGTGTCACTCTCAGACAGGATATTTCTAATTTTAGAGATGTTGCGCAAATGGAAGAAAGCAGCCAAGGTAATGCCATCCAGAGGAAGAATCTGGTTAGATACCATATTTCTAAGATTTTCAGGGCCGAGTAAAATAACCTCAGTTTTATCTGAATTAAGAAGCAGATAGTTAGCGGCCATCCAGGTCTTTATGTCTTTAAGACATTCCTGAAGTAAGTAAGTAATTGGTGTGTGTTATCTGGCTTCATGGACAGATAAAGCTGTGCTCTGCAAAAGCATGCAGTTTCCTGTCAGCCTGTGACCTAGTCAAGTCTGGGCCTCTCATAAAACAATCTAATCAGCAGATAAGCATTAAAAAATATATATTTAAATCCCAACAGAGACTATTAGATAGATATGATACAAACCACTGCAGCAGAGTACCTGTAATACCTACAGCATGTTCTAATCGCTCTAATAGGATATTATGGTCAACAGTATCGAACGCAGCACTAAGGTCTAGCAGGACAAGCACAGAGATGAGTCCACTGTCAGAGGCCATAAGAAGATCATTTGTAACCTTCACTAAAGCTGTTTCTGTGCTGTGATGAGCTCTGAAACCTGACTGAAACTCTTCAAATAAGCCATTCCTCTGCAGATGATCTGTTAGCTGTTTGACAACTACTCTTTCAAGGATGTTTGATATGAAAGGAAGGTTGGAGATTGGCCTATAATTAGCTAAGACAGCTGGGTCTAGAGATGCTTTTTGAGTAAAGGTTTAACTACAGCCAGCTTGAAGGCCTGTGGTACATAGCTGATTATTAGAGATAGGTTGATCATATTTAAGATTGAAGAATTAATTAATGGCAGGACTTCTTTGAGCAGTTTTGTAGGAATGGGGTCTAAAAGACACGTTGATGGTTTGGAGGAATTAATTATTGAACTCAGAAAGATCAATTGGAGAAAAAGAGTCTAACTTAACATCAATGGTACTAAAAGTAGCTGTAGATAATATTACATCTGTGGGATTATTATTGGTAATTTTTTCTCTAATGATAAAAATTTTATTTGTGAAGAAGTTCATGAAGTCATTACTAGTTAACGTTAAAGGGATGGTTGGCTCAGTAGAGCTCTGACTTTTTGTCAGCCTGGCTACAGTGCTGAAGAGAAACCTGGGGTTGTTCTTATTTTCTTCAATCAGTGATGAATAGTAAGATGTTCTGGCTTTGCGGAGGGCTTTCTTATAAAGCAGCAAACTATTTCTCCAGGCTAAATGATGATCCTCTAAATTTGTGACACGCCATTTCCTCTCCAGCTTACAAGTTTTCTGCTTTAGGCTACGTGTTTGAGAATTATACCACGGAGTCAGGTACTTCGGATTTGAGGTCTTAGTTTTCACAGGAGCTACAGTATCCAGAGTCGTACGTAGTGAGGAGGTAAAATTATTAACAAGATAATCGACCTCTGTTGGAGTAGCGTTCAGATAGCTGCTCTGCTCTGTGTTGGTACAGGGCATTGAAGATGATAACAGTGGGTGGATTATATTCTTAAACTTAGTTACAGCACTTTCAGAAAGACATCTACTTTGATAAAGTCTACTCTCCACTGCTGTGTAATCAATTATTGTAAATGTAAATGTGATCAGGAAATGATCAGACAGCAGAGGGTTTTCAGGAAACACTGTTAAATGTTCAGTTTCTATGCCATATGTTAAAACAAGATCTAGAGTGTGATTAAAGTGGTGGGTGGGTTCTTTTACATTTTGAGAGAAGCCAATTGAGTCTAATAACGGATTAAATGTGATGTTGAGGCTGTCATTGTTAGCATCTACATCAGGGGTGGGCACCGAGGGCCGGTGTCCCTGCAGGTTTTACATGTGTCCTTGAACCAACACAGCTGATTTAAATGGCTAAATTAGCTCCTCAACATGTCCTGATGTTCTCCAGAGGCCTGGTAACGAACTAATCATGTGATTCAGGTGTGTTGACCCAAGGTGAGATCTAAAACCTGCAGGGACACCGGCCCTCGGGGCCTGGAATTGCCCACCCCTGATCTACATGAATGTTAAAATCACCCACAATAATTATTTTATCTGAGCTGAGCACTAAATCAGATAAAAAGTCTGAGAAATCAGAGAGAAACTCTGTGTAAGGCCCAGGTGGACGATAGATGATAACAAGTAAGACTGGTTTCTGAGTTTTACAGCTGGGGTGGACGAGGCTAAGCATCAGGGTTTCAAATGAATTAAAAGTCTGTCTTGGTCTTTCGTTAATTAATAGACTGGTGTGAAAAATTGCTGCCACACCGCCCCCTCGGCCTGTGCTTCGAGGTTTCTGGTAGTTAGAATGACTCAGGGGTGTTGATTCATTTAAACTAACATAATCATCCTGCTGCAACCAGGTTTCTGTAAGGCAGAGTAAATCGATTTGTTGGTCAATTATTAAGTCATGTACTAACAGAGACTTGGAGGAGAGAGACCTAATATTTAATAATCCACATTTCACTGTTTTACTCTTTGGTTCAGATGTGGATACTGTATTGTTCTTTCTTTGTGATTTTTTATGTTTAAGTTGTTTATTGCTGGTTTTTGGTTTGTTTTTTGTCTTTTTGGGAGCTGATACAGTCTCAATGGAGATGGGATTTTGGGGGGTAGCAGGAGGAGAGAAGCTGCAGAGAGGCGTGTAAGACTGCAACTCTGCTTCCTGGTCCCAACTCTGGATCGTCATATTTTGGGGGGTTTAATAAATTTGTCCATATTTCTAGAAATGAGAGCTGCTCCATCCAAAGTGGGATGGATGCCGTCTCTCCTAACAAGACCAGGTTTCCTCCAGAAGGTTTGCCAATTATCTATGAAGCCCACATCGTTTCTGGGACACCACTCAGACAGCCAGCAATTTAAGGAGAACATGCGGCTAAACATGTCACTCCTGGTCTGATCGGGGAGGGGACCAGAGAAAACTACAGAGTCCGACATTGTTTTGGCAAAGTTACACACCGATTCAATAGGGCTTTGGAGTTGACGTCACGCCGCGGAGCGCGGTGCCATTTTCGGGGTCTACGAATCAAAAGAGACACAGTGTTGGAACGACGACGACAAGAATCATGCTTAAAAGCAGGTCGAAAGAAAACAGACGGTATAGAGACCGATTGCGTCCAGAGGCGAAGCAGCGGTACTTGCAGAAAATTGCGTGCATTGGAAATGTGGACCCGTATGAAACACGGCCGTGGAGTAGAAACCCTGAAGAGCAACCGCTAGCCTGACATATTTTCGTACCTTATCTGTGGAGTCAGCGCGTACAACTCGTCATTCAAACAAAGGTAAGTCAGCTCAAGTACTGCGTGTGAAATGCGTTTGATTTCCCTGCAAAAATTCAGATTAGTGCAGCATAAATTCATTCATGAGGGGAAATTACAGTGAGAACATGTGGAGGCTGTTAGAGGGATAACATAGTGAGTTCAGTGCATTGATGAGACATTGTCCTGAAGGATTTAGTTATTCTCTATGGTTAAAGAAATTGCACTGATTTATCCATATTTATTATAAATAATTTAAATATACTTCTTGCTTCTGTGTTTGTGTCCTGTGTCACTAAAATTACATTTTATTTTAATTTTATACATTGATTAATGACCTGCAGAACTCCTTATCATATTAAGTGATTCATAATTGTCATTTTATGCTTTCTCCATCTCTAAAGTGATGACATCCTTGCATTACACACTTTAGGTTCATTTTCTGCAGGCAGGTTTCTGACAGAGAACAGGCAGATTTTCCCTAACATGCAGCGTTCTATAGATGGACACATAAAGAAATGAAAAATTACATGTATGTGCAAACTTTCTAAACACTTTGTTACATTTATGATAAAGTAGATAAAACACATTTATGTCGGCCTTGGCTCATAGTTCTTGTCTTTAATTGAACTTTGTCTGTGTGTGTTTCAGGTGCTGCACTCTCAAAGACTGAATGAACAGCATTGCAGCCATGGGTCACTGTGAGCATCACAGGAAGGTTGAAGCCGCCCACTGCACCTGTATGGCCGGAGTCGTGGAGATCTGCAGCTATGTCGCTGCTCTTCTGTTTAATGTAGAAGCAACAGTGTGGATCTGTGGCACAAGGCCTGTTACAGATGAACCTGCATACTGGGTTTTGCTGGGTTATGTGACCAAGATACAGTCAGAGGTTGGCCATAAGATAGACTTCTCCTCTTCAGCTGCCCAAAAAAGGCTCTTGATCAAAACATAAACAGACCATCCGTAGTGACAGGTAAAAGGAGCCGTCCTCAAAAAAGAAAAATCCCACCTGCTACTGTGGAGGAGTTGTCATCGCTATAATGCCATAATGTTTTATATAGGGGTCTAGATTTATACCTGTAGTGCACTGCCATGTAAATAATTTGCATTTACTGAATATGTACTGAGTACCACTGTTCAAAAATTTAATAAAGAAACAAAATAAGTTTTGCCTCTTTTTTATTATTACAACCACTTTATAAAACATCACATCAGTTACAGTGTAGAATCCATGTCATTTATAGTTTATAAAAGACAAAATGTTTACATAAAATCATGACAGTGTTTACATGATATCACAAACTACTATCATTATTTACTGTATCTTTTGAAAAAAAAAATACCACTATTTATACAGCAAAAGACTTAAGAATATTTAACAGGAGCAAGTTTCATTTTCCTTGGTTTTACTACCACACTGTTCAACAAACGCAGCAAACCTTCACCATCTTATCCAGCAGGGTCACCTCTTCACCCTCACATGGAAGAAGTAATCTGATTGGCATGGTGGTATGTTTGAAGCAGGTCCCTTGTGTAGCGCTGGAACCCAGTCACGATGTGTTTCATCCATTTCATAGGCTGGTTTGCTGCAATAATGCCAAATAATTAGCAACTCTATAAAGAGAAGGTAGCTCTGCAAAATCACTCAGTAGGATGTTTGTTCTAATTTGCTATGACCTCAAATAAAACTAATAGGCTATACAGAGTGATACGAACATATTTAGAACTTACCGGAATGAAAATGTCTGGAGCACCAACAGATATTTGGAGATGGAAGAGAACTGGATATCAGCTCGTCTCACAGCTGCTATCCAGACTAGACGCCTTCGTTTGGTAACATCGATACACGAGCTGCCTCATGTTGCTTCCAGGTGGGGAAAGAATGAAAACATAAACCCTTTTCAAGCTTATTCTCTTGCCGGTCGTGCGTTTGAACATTGCAGCCGACCACACAGCAAATACAAACCATGGCTGTTGTGTTAGCCTTCGCTCCCTTTTCACTAGCGCTAGACCCCGAAAATGGCAGATCGGGCCAAAATCCTTTCCACGCCCACCCCTGTGACATCACGCTCCAAAGCCCTATATTGATTTTAGTGACCTCCGATTGGCGTAACCGGGTGTCATTACTGCCGACATGAATTATGATCTTACTGTATTTACGTTTACCCTTAGCCAGAAGTTTTAAATTTCCTTCAATGTCGCCTGCTCTGGCCCCTGGAAGACAATTGACTATGGTTGCCGGTGTCTCTAGCTTCACGTGTCTGAGAACAGAATCACCAATTATCAGAGTTTGACCCCGGGAGGGTGTGTTGCCGAGTGGGGAAAAACGGTTAGACACATGAACAGGTTGGTGGTGTACCTGGGGCTTCTGTTTAAGACTATGCTTCCTCCTCACCGTCACCCAGCCGCCCTCTTTCCCCAGCTGCTTGGGGTCTGCCGGGGAACAGCTAGCGGGGCCTACGCTATCTTCGGCTGCACCAGCTACAGGGGCCTGGCTAGCTACGGGTGAATGAAGGGTGCGAAGCCGAGTCTCCAATTCAGTAATCCTGGCCTCCAGAGCTGCAAATATGCTACATTTGTTACAGGTATCATTACTGCTAAAGGAGGCCGAGGAGTAACTAAACATCTGACACAACGAGCAAGAAAGTGCAGGAGGGACAGGTGAAGTAGCCATGGTGCTAACGAGTCGGCTACGAGCTAAGCTAAGCTAGTGAAACAGTACAGAGACAGTGAGCGAATGCTTTGGCTATAAATTAGGTAGTGAGTACACAGAAAGGGTGCTTCAGATGAAGCACGTGAAGATTATACTATGAAAAAGGGATGTATCAAAAGATTTAAATTAAATTGCTAAGCGGAAAAGCTACTCAGAAACACCACTGTGTTTGAGCAGGAACAGGAAGTGATACTCTACCACAAAGCGAGCGAACACCAAGTGACAGCGCCACCAAGAGTCCTTCTGTCTCCCACCACCTGCACTGGATCCAGGGTGCATCCCAGAACAGAGCTGGCCTTCCTGATGAGTTTATCCAACGTCTTCCTCTCAGCTGCTGATAAACTGCTGCTCCAACATACCAGACTGTAAAAAATGGCAGATGCCATCAGAGCATCAGTGTTGTGGTTCCAGTCTAGTTTATTATTCAGGTGAACACCCAGGTACCTGTAAGAGTCCACTATCTCAATGTCCACTCCCTGGATGTTCACCGGTGTCAGTGTGGTGGGTCTGCGTCTCCGGAAGTCCACCACCAACTCCTTGGTTTTCCCGGCGTTGATCAGCAGGTGGTTCTGCTGACACCAGTCTACAAAGTCCAGAGTCCACTGTCTGTACTCTGAGTCGTCCTCACCTGTGATGAGGCCGACTCTGGCAGAGGCATCAGAGAACTTCAGTAGGTGGCAGCGTGGGGAGTTGATGGAGAAGTCTGCAGTGTAGAGGGTGAAGAGGAACGGTGCCAGCACAGTTCCCTGTGGGGGCCCGTACTGCAGACCAGCGTATTAGAGACACAGCGCTGTGTCCTCACATACTGTGGGCGTTCTGTGAAGTAGTCCAGTATCCACTGGGACATGTGGTGGTCCACTTCCCATAGCTCCAGCTTTTCCCTCAGAAGTCGTGGCTGGATGGTGTTGAAAGCACTGGAGAAATCAAAGAACATGATCCTCACAGTGCTTCCAGGCTTCTCCAGGTGAGTCAGAGCTCGGTGCAGGAGGTAGATGATGGCGTCCTGTGATGGCGGATCCAATGAAGACCTCACCAGGGGGCGCAGATGGTTTAGAACCAACCTCTCCAGGGTCTTCATCAGATGCGATGTCAGGGCTACCAGCCTGTAGCTGCTGAGGTCCTTGGGATGGGAGGTCTTTGGTACCGGTACCACACAGGATGTCTTCCACAGCTTGTAAGATGGCGCCGGTGAGGTCGGCTGCCGTCACGACTGCTCCGACCACCTTTTCTTCGTTTTTGTTTTTTAAGTTAGTTTTCAGCGTTCTTACATCGTCAAATTCATCACCATTGGGTACATTAGGTACGACAGTGGCACTCTTGTTTCTATTGGTATACAATGTACTCACAATTCGAAGCCTTTAACTCCGGATCCGAGCTGGCCGAGTGAGATCTTGAG
>CAKLIZ010004604.1:0-13255 GCA_922035795.1 Oreochromis mossambicus | reverse complement strand
AGGGACATCATGTAACATCCTAACCCAAAATCTACTTCACTACAATCGCATAACTAAGCAGAAATATTTAGCACAAATACAATAAAGTAGCAGAAATACAATGATTTAGCACAAATATTATGATTTACCACAAATACTAAATAGTATAAATACTATAGCAGAATAGTAACAACTTAAGCAGAACTATTGGAAAAGTAAAATGGCCAGCTGAACAAGGTCAAGTTCCCTCAAAACTACTTGTTCAACTGAAAAATTGTTTTTGTTAATATCTGCCAAGCAAAAACAACAAACAAACAAAGTAAGCACAAAAGAGCAGCCAGCAGATACACACAGAAATATGGGCACATATGGAAACAAATGCACAGAGGGGGAGACAGACACACGGGATGTATGTCAGTCAACCAGTCTAAATATTTTATTTGAATGTTCCAATGAGATGCTGCCCAAAAAAAAAAAAAAAAAAAAAAAAAAAAAGAAACCTAAAGCATACATGGGAAGCGAATTGAATTGTGGAAGTTTCCCATTAACTTCAATTGGACAAAAAGGAGAAAAGTTTATTTTTAAAAGTTTAATAGTTATAAGTAGCAAAAGATATAGCTGGAGTGAATAGAAATAGCAGAATATTGTGAAATTTGAATGGTGAAAATCGGACAAAAATTGTGGAAGTAGTTAAAGTCCAAAAAACGTTCGGAAGCAACCAGAATAATAAAGTTTACAGAGTAAAGAGACAGGAACTCAGTGTGGATGCCTACAGCATCCACACAAATTTAGATTATTTGCAGCTCTGGAGGCCAGGATCACTGAATTAGAGGCCGTTTATCAATGCCCAAGTACGCGAGTACGTACTCGCGTTCTCGGTGAGTACGTACCCGCCGAGAACGCGAGCACGGACTCGCGATATGTACAATTGGAACACCTGCGTACGTGATGATGTCACAGGTCCGGAGTTTTTACTGCCGTCCCCTCCTAATTTAACTGTGAGTAACATGTTATGAAGCTTAACTGTAATCACAGCCAAACCGGTTTACTCAGGAACAAATAAAACACTGAAATAAACCAAACATTAACATTTAGAAGTGATCTAAGTGACTTATATATCATTATTAATAAAAATAGTGTACATGTACATACCTTAATAAAAACAAGCAGGTGAGATGTTAGAACGCTTTTATTTCTATTTTAGTGGACACTCAATACTATAGACAGCTGCTGGGGTTTCTTTAACCTGAGTAGTGAGAAGTCCGCGAGCGGGGGTGGGGGGGTGGTTGAAAACGATGTGCTGGGAGCAGTGTTGCCAACTTAGCGACTTTGTCGCTATATTTAGCGAGTTTTCAGACCCCCTACCGACTTTTTTTTTTTTTCTAAAGAAAGTCGCTAAAAAAGACGTGAAAGTGCTTATCGCTTTTACTCTCAACAAGCAGCGGGTGCTGTAACGCAGGCAGTTCTTTTACTCTTATGCTGTTTTGTGGATCACAAGGTTTAAAACTACTTAAACACACACACACACACACACACACACACACACACACACAGTAACTCCACCAGAGTGCCTATTCCGGGTCATTTTTGCCGGTCCAAGCCCGAGTGAAGGAGCAGGGTTGGAATTGTGACATTAAAAAAAACAAAAAAAAAAACAATAATTGCTAAAAGAAATTTAATTTGTAGTTCTAAATAAACTCTAAATGCATTTAGAACGTTTTTTACTCACCTTATGTCTCTTCCACGATGTTATTTCTCTCTCCAACAACATAGGTTACAATTATATTAGCATGACCAATTATGCAAATTAGGTGATGACGTCATTTAGCGACTTCTAGCGACGTTTAGGACAACCAACAGCGATTTTCCTTACTGAGGAGTTGGCAACACTGGCCGCGAGTCCGCTGTTGAGTTTTGGACGAAATGCATTCTGGGATATATAGCTGTACCAAGTCCACATCGATGCATGCTTGATAAAACGGGCGGATCGAGAACACATCGGGACTTTTTCGCGTTCTCGGCTTGATGCGTACTTCAAATTGGAACAATACTTGGTCTCCGACTGATGACGTATCACGAGTACACGAGAACGCATATTGATAAACGCCCAGAGACTCGGATTTGCACCCTTGATGAACCCATAACTAGCCAGGCCCCACTTCAATCACTCTAGATCTTGTTTTAACATAGAAACTGAACATTTAGCAGTGTTTCTTAAAAACCCCTCTTTTGTCTCATCATCTCCTGATAACATTTAAATTTACAATAATTGATTACAAATGTGACCAAGTGGTCGGCGGGGTGGATAAAAACGACAAAGCCGCCTGGGGGAATTTTCACCCCCAGGAAATACACATTTAAGAAAAATGGATAAAAGCAAATAAAAGAGGCCGCACAGATTCAAGGATGCACACCGAGGTAGGTTGGTTCCAATATTTTAATACAGTTTTATTTATAGTTAAAAAAAAAAAAAAAAAAAAAAGTAGTGTAAATTAGAAAACGAAATGTAGCGTTGTTTGTGACGGTGTCCTAAAAGTACAATAAAACAATCATGGAACTTTGACTTCCCAGCAGCCGCGGACCCAAAAGAAAAATCACAAAAAGAAAATCACTACAGCCAGCACCCAGTGCTGTACAAAGGAAAGTGTGAAAACGACCTACCACCTGAGGTCCCAGGGCCACTGGCACGTCCTCCGTTCACTGAAATAAAACAAAGAACACGTTAAAAGAATAAAAGGACACCGAGCGTCAGGCTCGCTACATATCATAAAAAACTAAAACTTCAATCTTTAATAGCTTTAATAAAAAAAAAAAATCACACATGCACACACACCAAACTGGAAGGCTTACACCCCACGAGTCAAACTACAGCTTGTACTGGTGGTAATTGTCCAGGCCTCGATCACAGACCTGTCTGGCTCCCCACAGACTGGGACCGACAACTGAGGCGGTTTAAAGTTCTCAGCACGACACTCGGGCAGAGGATCGCTCTAGCCCGATTACAGAGGCGTGGGTGCAAGCAGCAGTACAGAATAAAACCGAATAACACCAGGCGAATCACAGAAAGGTAAGCCCACTTAATAAAAACAGTTCCAGGAAAATAAGAGACAACACCAGACAAGACAGCAGCTCCACTGAGGAGGAGCCCTCAAACAGCGACTAGGCAGGCGTCTCAATTCTCCAATTAAGGTCAGGCGATTTGCCACGGAGAGGTTAAGGCAACAATCAAACCATAAAACAAAGGATAAATGTAACCTTAGCCTCCTCTAGTTGTGAGCGCCAGTGTTGCCAGCTCCTCAGTAAGGAAAATCGCTATTGGCTGTCCAAAAAGTCGCTAAATGACGTCATCGCCTAATTTGCATAATTGGTCACGCTAATGTAATTGTAACCTACGTTGTTGGAGAGAGAAATAACATCGTGGAAGAGACATAAGGTGAGTAATAAACGTCCTAAATGCAGTTAGAATTTATTTAAAACTACAAATTAAGTTTCTTTTAGTAATTTTTGTTTTTTTTTTAATGTCACAATTCCAACCCTGCGCCTTTATCTGGGTTTGGACCGGCAAAAGTGACCCGAAATGGGCACTCTGGTGGAGTTGCTTTGTGTGTGTTTATAAGTAAAACCTTGTGATCCACAAGACATAACAGTAAAAGAAGAACTGACTGCGTTACAGTCAGTGCGGGAGCAGCGGCTTCGCTCATGCGCGATTCATTTGCCGTTTGGAGGCATAGGGGTGAACATCTCCTGCCCTGACAGCAGCTGGGGGAGGACTATCCTCCGCCTGTGAGCGATTTGGCACGGGTGAGGTGCCCATGGCAGCACCGCTGCTTGTTGAGTGTAAGAGCGATACGCGTTTTCACGTCAAAAAGTCGTCATAAATAAGTCTCCAATAACACCAGAAAAAGTCGCCAGATTTGTCGCTAGTCGCTTTTTAGAAAAAAAAAAAAGTTGCTAAGGGGTCTGAAAACTCCCTAAATATAGCGACAAAGTCGCCAAATTGGCAACCCTGGTGAGCGCTAATAAAAATAGTTTTAACAGCTTACCCCAGGACCGGAGGCGCTATACTGCACTGGTGGAGATAACTCGAGCACCTCTCCGCAACGCTGCCGCGCTACAACAGACCCACAAAACTATATTATTACAAATTCCGGTACTCGGGGGGAATCGGAGGTTAAGCGAGAGCCTACCTGTCATGCGATCTGCTCACTTGCTGATCGATCTGTAGCCAGGTGCCAGCATTGACTGCTGCTTTTCGCCAAACGCACGGGAGGAATAATCCAGGAGAACACCGGCTTAACTTTATACGGACTGACGCCACCCTGCAATCAATATGCAGGTGGGTTCCCAATTAACCTAGTTGCGTAGCCGAGAGCGAGTGCAGGAGAGAGCGAGGGCGGTAGAGCAAGCGAGGGAGAGAGAGAGAAAAAGAGAAAGGCGAGTAGCCCATCCGGCTACACAAAGCAGTGGGGAATAGATTTTATGACAGCAGATGTCATGCTGAAAGTGCTGTAACTAAGTTTAAGAATTTAATTCAACCGCTGTTATCATCTTTCCTCATCATGCCCTGTACCAATACAGAGCAGAGCAGGTACCTGAACGCTACTCCAACAGAGGTCGATTATCTTGTTAATAATTTTACCTCCTCACTACGTATGACTCTGGATACTGTAGGTCCTGTGAAAAATAAGGCCTGAAATTTAGAAGTATTTGACTTTGTGGTATAATTCTTAAACACGTAGTTTAATCTCTGGCTCTCCTCCACAGCATGTCTTTTGTCCTGTCTTTCTACCCTCACCCGAACAGCAGATGGCCCCGCCCCTCCCTGAGCCTGGTTCTGCTGGAGGTTTCTTCCTGTTAAAAGGGAGTTTTTCCTTCCCACTGTTGCCAAAGTGCTTGCTCATACTTGGTCATATGATTGTTGGGTTTTTCTCTGTATTATTGTAGGGTCTACCTTACAATATAGAGCGCCTTGTTGTGATTTGGCACTGTAAAGACATGTTTTTGTAAGTGTCAGATAATTTCAAATTCAATGTTTATATCAGCTCAACAAACAAAACAGACTGCTAATATTTCAAACAACCAACAAAGGTACAAAGATTGGACTGAAAATGAATCAGAATCCAGCCAGTGTCCAAACAAGAACTTTGCAAGTGCACCATTGGTCAAGAAAAACTAAAATTTTAAAAAAATAAAAGAAACTCTGGCTCCTTCGAAGAAAAATACAGAAAATAAGTTATTGTTCAAACTCTTAAATCACATTCTTGAAAGTGTTTTTCAACTTTCCTCCCGTGATTAATCATCATTTGACTGCTTGTGTGCTGCTCAAGTGGTTTTACATGATATAACTGTCTTCTTATTCTGTTGCCAGCTGGGTAGAGTTGTTGCCGCTGTTGGAGAAGAAATATGGTGCCAACAAGTGCTACATGTTTGAGAATCACGTGTTCCCCATCAATTTCACATTGTCTCCTCCGGCCTCCCAAAGTCTGCCACCACAAGCAGACTGGAAGAATGTTCCTGGTGTGAACATCTTGGCTCACCTCTACAAAGAGCCAGTTTTTATAGAGACTCGCGATAACTTCAAGATCATTGTCAATCCCCGAGTTGTGTTTTCCACATCTGTTCATGGGGTGCTGAAGTCACAGCATGGCTGCACCTGGATTGGCTGGAACATAGCACGGATGTACCACACAAGGTAAACTTGTGAAAGTAATGAAGCAATTCCTCCACATTAGTAGCTACAAAAAGAATAAAAATTGTGCCCAATCCCATGGCACTCTGTTTCCCTGTAATTCCTCTGTGCCTAACTGCATCAACTCATTATTAAATCTGTATGTTGATCCCACTAATATCTCTTTCACAACAGATTCATGTTTTTTGTTTCTGAGCAGTGACTTTTATTTTATTTGGGGAATTTCATGATTTAATGAAAATTTGCATGTATTTCCAGTCAAATTGCATTACAACTTGCAAAGTTTGCTGTATTTAACCAAATTGTAAAAAATAATAATAATTAATTCATCAATGTGCTTTTACCTGTAAGATATACAAATTCTCAAAAAATTTAATTCAGAAGTTTTTGTCTCTCTCTGATAATGTATCAAACAGGTACACCAGGCACTGTATGCACACTGTAACAGTTACTTTTATGTTTCTACTTTCCCTCTTTGCAGATCTCCTAGACAAATACACCTGACAAAAGAAAAGTTAATTTATGATGGGAGACTGCTGAACTACAGCACCCACTTCACACCAGCTGTGAACAAAGTGCTGAGAGAGACTGGACTCCTACCAAGCACAAACTCGCTCTGAGAAACCTTTTGCTTGAACAAATGTCAAGACTTTTCTGCCCAATACCTCTTTCAAGCTTTATCTCTGGAGTATGACTTTATTTTTGTGTCAAGAAAACAGAAAAATACATGAACGCTTCCATGTAAGCACTGGACAAGATGATGGGCCAAAGACAAGCCAATAATAATTAAAAAAAATCAACAGTTCACATACTGAGGAAGCAATATTATATTTTTACTAGCCATTGAAACCTCAGATGAAGAAAATAGTAAATAATAAATTAAACAAATAAAAACAATATAATAATGCATATAATATATAATAATACCTGTTTTCAATGCTCAAAAAAGGTAGATTTTACTAATATTTAAAGTAAAGTAAAAGTTTTGGGGGTTTTTTACTCAGGGAGAGCACCGACAGTCATCCCATTAGGATAGGTCCCATAATTATTTTATCAAATCATTATCTAAAAATTATATTATCAAATAATTTTTTGATCCCTTGCTGAATTTATAATTCTATTTACTGAGAAACTAACAGTCTCTAATTTTTAATGGTAGTTTAATTTTAATGGAGAGAAATAATTATCATCAATAAAGATAGAACTTTATTTAGAACATGCAAATATAACTGAAATAACAAGTGAAAAGAAAAAACAAATCTTAAAAAACATCAAGTTTTTATGTATATCTCTATGTCTACATAATGTGTGTGCTCGAAAAGGAGTAGGATGAAGTTTACACCTTTCCTCTTCCTACCCCTTTATTTCAAATGTCATTACTTAGAAATCAATATTCAGAATTCGGCATTATATGAAACATACGTATTTAATAGGGGTGCAACAATACTCGTATCGATATTGAACCGTTCGATACAGTGCTTTCGGTTCGGTACGCATATGTATCGAACAATACAAAATTTTTAATTTATTTTAGCAACTTTTCTTCTGACGATGCTGTCTGTGTTGAGCGCTCAGTGGATCTGCGTTCGACTACTCCGCCTAGGCTGCACTGTCGAGTGCAGATCCACTGAGCGCAGCGCAAGCTAGCAAGACATAAGCTGTGTCCAAATTCATGGGCTGCATCCTCCTGAGGCCGCATTTGTAGGCCGATTACGTCACAGCGATGCGCCGAAGGCTGTCCAAATTTGTAGACTCCTCCGAATGCAGCCGACAAATGCGTCCTCCTTTTCCCCGAATATGAAGGATGGGTCGGGTGTGTCCTCCGTGGCCCACCATATCCCAAAATTCATAGCGCGGCCCAGCCAAACTCCAGTTTCCGGCAATGGCGGCCGCTACAAAGTTTTAAAATTACTCTTATTAATCTTTCTGGGTCACAAAATAAACTTTTAACATATTTTCAGGCGAGAATAATAATAATAATAATGGATTGCATTTATATAGCGCTTTTCGGGACCCCTCAAAGCGCTTTACAATACCACTATTCAATCACTCTCACATTCATACACTGGTGAAGGCAAGCTACAGTTGTAGCCACAGCTGCCCTGGGGCAGACTGACAGAGAATGTGTGTGTGTAAACTTCAAATATCTGCTCGGTTTATCAAGATATCGCATATTTGCAAAAGTGCTTCGACGTTTTCGGAGACGTCTGTTACCCACCAGCTCGATAGCTAGCTGAGAGCTCGAGGGTCACTGAAGCCGCCGAGAACGGCACAACTCCCGGCACATCATGTTCAGATCACCACGGACTTTCGCTACTCAGGTTAAACGTAATATATAAGTCACTTAGACAACCTAAAAATGTTATTGTTTGTCTTTTTTCAGTGTTTTATTTGTTCGTGAGTAAATCGGTTTGGCTGAAATTAAAGTTATTAGATTAGATTAGATAAAATAAAACTTTATTAATCCTCCGGGAGGGTTCCTCCTTGGTTTTCACACAGCTGAATAAACGTCAAACAGAAAACTGATTAAACAGAAGTGTGAGATGGGCGAGAATTTACGCCAGTGTCCTGTTATATTTTAGATAGCAAGGAGCAGACGGCCGAGTTTATTAAACTCCACTGAGACAGCGGTAACGCTAATCTGAAGGCTAGACCATCGAATTTCACTGCCGTTTACTTCCGGCCTACCCGACCTCCTGAGGACCCGGCCCACGTAGACCGCGAAGGCCGGGTCCTCAGGAGGATACAGCCCATGAATTTGGACACAGCTATAAGTTAAGCTCGTTGCAACATGGCAACTGCCTCAACGCTACCCGAAATTGAACCTCCCCCACCCTCATTCAGATCCGGCGTTTGGAACTATTTTGGTTTTCATGTGAAGCATGACCCTGATGGTAAGCGCGTCATGGACAAAAGTAAAACAGTATGTCGGATGTGCCACGCAATGCTCAATTACACTGGTGGGAACTAGTGCGTTAGCGCAGTTAGCTCGTTAACGTGTGCCGTCCAGCCTCACGCACGGGGCGATCCGCTGTAACTCGTTAACGGAGATTTGCCGCGTTATGGCGTTAGTGTCATTTTAACGAGATTAACGCTGACAGCACTAGTGGGAACACAACGAATATGACTGCACATTTACGCCGACATCATCCTAGTGCAAAGACAAGTGGAAGCAGACAAAAACAACATGCACACATGCTACAAACTTTACCCGAGTCATTTAGACAGCCGTCAGCACATGATCCTCCTTATGGGGACCTGATATGTTTAATATGCTGCTGAGAATATAGCCCAGAAGAAGCATATAGTATAGCTTTTATTTTGGAAAGAGCCCTTTCTCTGTAATAAACTCTTTTTTCCAAAGATGAGTGATTTCTCGATCTGATAGATTTATTTATTTTTTTATTATTTTGTTGTTTCAGCAACATTAAATTTAAAAACTGTACTTTTGAATTAAAATATATATTTATAATTTTAATAAATGACAAATTAAAAAGGCATGAACATTTTTTTGTATCGAAAAAATATCAAACCGTGACACCAAAGTATCGAACCGAACCGAACCGTGAATTTTCTGTATCGTTGCACCCCTAGTATTTAACTATATACAAGTCTACACTCACACACAACAAATAAACATACACACATAAAACAATTTCAGCACGTAAACCAAAACAACAACAAACTACATTTTTACATAAACTAAGCACCCTGTGGTTAACACCTGCTTAATCTCTGAGCTTATTTTATATCTATGTGACAAAATACCTTAATGAACACTTTAAGCTTGGGTTTCTCTGGCCTTGAGCTATCAGCTCAATCACTGAGAGGAAGATTTTCTATGTTCGTGCCATTTATTATTTTTAAACAATTGTGTGAATTTTTGTATTGATGTACTTTTCTTGATTTGATCTGTTCAGGTGTTCCACACATTAACTCCTCTGACTGTAATGCTGTGATATTCGACATTTGTCCTCACTACTGGCTTGCTGTACATAAAGATTCCTCTCAGGTCATGAGTATTTGGTCTTATTTGGAACAAGTTCTGAATGTTGTGAGGCAAAGATTTATTTGCTGCTTTGTACATTGCTTGTGCAGTTTTGAGGTCAACCAAGGATACTCTGTCTAAATCATTGTTATTTATTGTCAGTGTAGGGTAATTTCCAATAAACCAAGTTCAAAAAAGGGAGTCTATGGCTGATGCGTGTTCCTGGTTTCCAAAAGAAATGCTTCCAGTTGCATTTTGATTTGAAGACTGTTTATTTATTACAAACTGAGGATGTAACAATGAACTCCTTCCTAAAAAAGCATGAAAGTTCCAAAATATAGCAGTTATCCAGAAGTACCTGTGCACACGGTCAGAAAACCGTGAGACTCCTAACCTCTCTGTCCATGCTCCTCCCCTTCCCTCTCACACAGGGTTTCATGCTACTATTGCACTTACATACTTAAAGTGAGAGGTACCCCCTTTTAGGTTCCAATCCCAAAACAGTAACTTAAAATTACTTTTTGATGCATTCTCAATCATCCAGGAAAGTAAATCTCCAAAAGTTGAATCTGTTCATCTGGACGTAGCGTTTTGTGGGAGAAACGTTTCATCACTCATCCAAGTGACTTCTTCAGTCTCAGCTGACTGCAGGTTTCCCCAAACCTTATAAACAGTACATTTGCATAATGACTGAAACCAGCCCACTGAAGGAACAATGGGCTGTGAGGTCAGTTCCTTAATCATAATTATGCAAATTCCCATGACCATTGATCAACAATCACTGACCAAAGCCCACTGATCAAAGAACACTGATCAATAGCCATGAGTACCATTCACAGAGAGTTGGGGAATGGCTGCAATCACAGCATTGTAAGATGGCGAAAGATGTACCCTTAGGCCCCCTCCTCGATTCAGAGATGGTCTTTCCCTTTTCACGTAAATGGCCTCCTTGACTCCGCGCTCAAACCAGCGTTCTTCCCTGTCCAGGATGTGTACATCCTCATCATTGAAAGAGTGTCCACTGGCCTGTAGGTGTAAATAAACTGCAGAGTCCTGGCCTGATGAGGTAGCTCTTCTGTGTTGTGCCATCCGCTTCGCTAGAGGTTGTTTGGTTTCCCCGATGTATAAATCCTGGCAATCCTCCTGGCACTTAACAGCGTACACTATGTTACTCTGTTTGTGTCGGGGGACCCGATCCTTGGGGTGGACCAGTTTTTGGCGCAGCGTATTTTGGGGTTTAAAAGCCACAGAGACCCGGTGTTTAGAAAAAATGCGTCTCAACTGTTCCGATACTCCTGACACATACGGGATCACTACAGGTTTTCACCTGGGCAGCGGTTGTCCTTCTCTCCTGGATCGGCTGGAGCTTTCTTTAGGTGCCTTCCCAGCTTTGACAAAGTCACTTGGATGAGTGACGAAACGTTTCTCCCACAAAACGCTACGTCCAGATGAACAGATTCAACTTTTGGAGATTAAAATTACTTTATGCAAACACATATATTTTCACATTTATTAATCCTGAAAAGATGACTTATGTAGTGAATCTATGAATTATAAAACAAACATGAACTCAATCATAAATAAAAATAAAGCAGACGTCTGGCGCTTACAGTCAGTTTATAAATGGTAGAATATGTGCAATTTCCAAATATTATGAATTTTGTTTTACTCAGGTTCAATGTTAATTTATTATAGTCAAACCGGGTCTTCACATTATTTAATTCATTTCCTAGTTCATTCATTCATCATCTGCAAATAATATTATTTTCAAAGACTTTGAAATTTCACATATATCTCATTAATGTACAATATTCAATTCAATTCAATTTTATTTATATAGCGCCAAATCACAACAACAGTCGCCTCAAGGCGCTTTATATTGTAAGGTAGGCCCTACAATAATACATTCAGAGAAAAAAAAAACAACAATCATATGACCCCCTATGAGCAAGTACTTTGGCGACAGTGGGAAGGAAAAACTCCCTTTTAACAAGAAGAAACATCCAGCAGAACCAGTATGGGCAGAACTTTGTGCCATCATTGAATAAGTTTAAACTCAAATTTGAATTGCTCGGATTGAATCTGAATTATAACTTGAATAAATGCTTTTTTAAAACTGAATTTGAATTAGCCTAATTTAAAATTCAATTTATTGGTTTGAAAATGATTGTCACTAAATTGAAATTGAATTTTATATTTCGAAAATGAATTCATTTGCTTTGAAACTGTATTTTATCCTTTAAAAATGTAGCTCTCGAATAATTTCAGTTTCACTTCTCACCGTTCAGTTTCACTTGTCACCATTCAGTTTTAGTTCTACAATTCAATTTCAGTTCCAAAATCCAGTTTGTTGGGACTTACATCCGGTTCCGGTTCCAGAGTAATCGAGCGCAGATTAATAGAACTGCGTTTTACAAGCGGACCGAAAGTGTTTCTGACAGGAATCTACAGCATCTTGAGCTGGATTAAGACTTCAGAATTCATTCGTCATGGTGAATGACCAGCGGATAAATGCTCAGGTTGATAATAAATACATGTATAAGAACAAGCGTCATGTTACCAATTGATAGCCGTACAGTAACTTTTATGCTTATTGCAGCTGTTAGCTAAAAACGCTAATTTAGCATAGTTTGCACTGGGTTCAGCTTTGACAAACAGATATGATGGACTGTTTCTAGTAGAATTCCAAAGTTGTAATCTTGTACCCTCTCAGAGCTCTGTATGCTTGCAGAGACCCCTACAGTAGGGAAACATCCAAATGAGTGTCCAAACCATTGTATTTTAGGGCTATTTATGTCTTACACAGCATTCCAACTCTTTAGCTAACTTAATGACTTTAGCTAAAGTGAATGGTTAGTCTAATTCATTAGTGCAGCATTACTGGATCACCTCTGTTTGAAGTGATATGATATGTGACTCTCACTGAAACAGCAAACTTTTTATGGCACAAAGTTCTGCCCATAAACCAGGCTCAGGGAGGGGCGGGGCCATCTGCTGCGACCGGTTGGGGTGAGAGAAGGAAGACAGGATAAGGACATGCTGTGGAAGAGAGACAGAGATTAATAACAAGTACAATTCAATGCAGAGAGGTCTATTAACACATAGTGAGTGAGAAAGGTGACTGAAAAGGAAATACTCAGTGCATCATGGGAGTCACCCAGCAGTCTACACCTACTGCAGCATAACTAAAGGAGGATTCAGGGTCACCTGGTCCAGCCCTAACTATATGCTTTAGCAAAAAGGAAAGTTTTAAGCCTAATCTTAAAAGTAGAGATAGTGTCTGTCTCCTGAATCCCTGAAAACTGAAGGCTCTGCCTCCCATTCTACTTTTAAATACTCTAGGAACAACAAGTAAGCCTGCAGTGCGAGAGCGAAGTGCTCTAATAGGGTATATGAAAAGAAGTGGCCCCAAAACTAATCCTTGGGAACACCACACATAACAGGTTTTAATTTTGATTTTATGACATTTATTTGAATAAATTGTTTACGGATTTAAGGTAACTGTTAACCCATGACAGTGCCACCCCTCTGACCCCATATGTACATAGTTTGTTAAGTAAAAGGTTGTGATCGACTGATCAAATGCTTTTTTTAACTCT